>JAOPHQ010004308.1:120000-142703 GCA_030340625.1 Merluccius polli | reverse complement strand
AGTCAAAAACACAGAGCGACCGCCTCGGATGGATGGACCGACAGACGGGCGGACGGACGGGTGGAAACTCGCCGCTCCCTTCAACCTCAACCCACAACCGGTCCCTTTATTGTACCTCAGAAGAACCACGCCTGGCGCCACTTTTAAGGCTAATACTCATTAGCCCGGACGAAGACCTTTTCATTATTTACTATAAACTGGCGAGGAGACAGATGGGGGAGAGTGGGGGAGAAGTAGGGGGGGGGGGGGGGGGATAGATAGATATAGTGGAGGGCAGAGCTCTGCTTCAGGACGTCTGAGCGTTTACTTGATCATTTCGGAGGCCAATTAGGTGAAAAATAAGTAGGAAATAAGAACAGTGGCTCTTTTCTATACTTTTTTTCCCACACACACACACACACACACACACACACACAACTCACCTCCCACTGCACCCCTATTCCCTCTTCCTATGCCCCCCCCCCCCCACCCTCCCCCAGATGTGCCACAGCTGTCTCCAGTTTGGGCAGCACAGAGGAGCAGTGAAGAACAGAGGAGCAGCATGAGAGGGCCCATTGAGCCGGCCGCTGCTCCTCTATGGCTGGCTCCCGTCGCGGGGCCCGGGCCGCGGCGGGGCCGTTGAAAAGCTGCTGGCCTGTCTCGCGGCGAGCGCCACAGGGGCCCCCCCCCCCCACCCCCGCCCCCCCACCCTCCCCCACCCCCCCCCCCCCCCCCCCCCGCCGTCCGCCCCGCTCGGTTTCCTCACCTTGGAGCCCGCCAGCCTGCCTCTCGTTACACGCACGTCTGATGTCTGGATGTCTGGGTTGTCTGTCCGTCGGTCTGGCTGTTTTACACGGCTGGCTGGCTTTCGTGTCTTTCCACTTTCTCTCTCTCTCTCTCTCTCTCTCTCTCTCTCTCTCTTTCTCTCTCTCACCGCTGTCCTTTCATCACGAGCTTCATTTGTAGATTTTTCTCAGTTGTTAGGCTTAGGTTGCGCAATCGGTTTTGCGCCGAGACCAAAAATATGGTTTACCAGGATTACTGTGATTCATTAACCAGAGGGGTTAATCTCTTTAATGGGTCCATTTAAGCTCATTTAAGATCAGACATAGAGGAAATCTCTCATCGTATGCTGATGATGTCGTTTGTGAATCAAATCTTATCTGAAAAGGGTAGAAAGTGAGCGTGTTTCATCGCATCTTCATGTGGCGTTGTGAGTTTCTCCCAGGAGGGCCCAGAGAGGGGAGAGCGGAGGAGGTTTCAAGGAGAAAGTGCAGCAGACTGATCTGGAGACAGATGACTGGCTGGGGGTCAAAGGTCACGTTTAGGAAATACACAATCATAGCCTTGTTCTGGATGACAAGTCGCGGACACTGGGAATTTATTCCTGTGCCCTTGGAGGGTCGCTCTTTTTTTCTTTTTTTACTTGTCCTTGTGCGTGTGTGTGTGTGTGTGTGTGTGTATGTATGTATGTGTGTGTGTAAGAGAGAGAGAGAGAGAGACGGTGAAAGAGGGAAAGAAAGAAAGAAAGAAAGAAAGATATACTGTAGTGTGAAGGATAGTGTGTGTGCGTGTGTGTGTGCGTGTATGTGTGCGTGTGTGTGTGTGTGTGTGAGAAAGGGAGAGAGAGAGAGAGAGAGAAATAGAGAGAGAGGGTGTAGGTAGTGAATGAGAGACGGAGAAAGAGGGAAAGAAAGAAAGAAAGAAAGAAAGAAAGAAAGAGGGAAAAAAAGAAAGAAAAAAAGAAAGACAGACAGACAGAAAGAAAGAAAGACAGACAGACAGAAAGAAAGAAAGCAAGAAAGAAAGAAAGAAAGAAAGAAACAACGAAACAACGAAAGAAACAACGAAAGAAAGAAAGAAAGAAAGAAAGAAAGAAAGAAAGAAAGAAAGAAAGAAAGAAAGAAAGAAAGAAAGAAAGAAAGAAAGCAGGATATACTGTAGTGTGAGGGATAGTGAGTCACAGAGCTTCGTGATTTGCGAGGCGAGGGTTAAAGTGGAGCGGTGCGGCCAGCAGCGCGTCTGCAGTCGGCCTCTGAGTCCAGTTGTGCTATTTCCTCCTCGGAGAGCGCCGTCCATAAAAGAAGCCATTACAGAATCTACAATACATTTATAGATCCGAACGCCCAATGAAAAAGACAATCAAATGTACCACATCTGCTAAAAATACAACGTCATGAAAGTTAAAGGCTGCGCTGCAGTATGGTTTTTAGACAGGGGCCAAAACCAAAGCGCCGACTGTTGCTTCGCTTTCGACAGAAAAAAATCACAGAAAGCGCCGGTTGCCTAGGCAACAGGAGGACCTGTGTCACTCTGTATTGAACGTGTACATGTTACCGCGGTTACATGGCTAGCTCACCTTGGGACTGAGCCGACTTCTCAGCTTCGTGGCTCTCCGACGCGCCGGCGATCACCATGGCGACCATCACAGTGCAGGCCAAGGTCCTCCATAGCGTTTCCATGGTTACTACAGGAGTGGCTATAGTAACGAGATCTAGTGCGGTGGTCCCCGGACCTCTGTCCCAACATGTCTCCTGCCCTCTCGGACGTCTCTCCCCCCACACCCTCCTCCTCCCCCACCCTCCCTCCCCCCCCCCACCCGCCGCACCTAGCAGAGGACCGGCGCTGGGCGCTCCGGCGCCATGGCTGCAGCTGGAGGCGACCGTCTGGGGTTGTCTCCCTCCCTCTCTCACCCTCTCTCACCCTCTCTCACCCCTCGGTCCGATGTCTCAGAGACCGGCCGCTTTTAGGTCTTGTGTCTCCTGTCCTCTTTCAGTAGTGTGACTTAATGTACGTTCAAACTCACACGCACACACGCACATGCGTGCACACACACACACACACACACACACACACACACACACACGCCCCACGCAGTCACGCGGAAACACACCCATACACTTGTCTTTCTTGGGGGGGGGGGGATATTCTGTAGAAGCGCAGCGTTTTTTAGGAGTGCGTGGAAACCATGGCAACGACTCTGAAGGGATGATGATGATGATGATGATGATGATGATGATGATGATGATGATGATGAATGAAGAATGAAGAAGGTGGTTAATGATGAAGATGATGCGCCCCAGGAAAGTGCGGCTCAAAGGTTGGGGGTCGGTATGGACTTCTCCTCTGGCTTCTTCTTCTTCTTCTTCTTCTTCTTCTTCTTCTTCTCGCCCTGCAGAAGAGAGAGAGAGAGGGAGAGAGAGAGAGAGAGAGAGAGAGAGAGAGAGAGAGACAATAAGGAAAAGAGACACAACAACATAAGTTCTCCCTGACCCAAATGGTCCTCCGGCGACATGACGAATCTCCCCGGTTCAGACGAAAGACCTCCCACTCGCACCACGCCATTTCAACATCATCCATCACGGCCTCAGACAGGGAGAGCGCCTATATCTCTCAGTCTGATGGCCCCCAGACAAGAGACCCAGACCCAACCTGGGGCCTCAATTGGCCCCTTCTCCTTCAGCGGTCTGCCAACAAGGCTGAGGGGAAAAAAAAAACAAAACCCCATTGCAGAAAGGAAGGCATTGATATTTCAAGACAGTACTGTTTAAAGCTCAGAAGGAGCTGGAAGTAGGCATTATGTCAACGACTTGAGCTTAAAGAAAAGAAAAAAAAGAAAAAGCAAGAGAGCAATTTGAGAGTCTGCATCCCAGCGAGTCTGATTCTGTTGCCTGGTTGCACGTCTGGCCGCCGCCAGCAGCCGCCGGTTTTTGTCGCATGCATGAACTGCGCCTTTAAGTTTGAACGCCGTTTGGCTCCGGCTGAAAAACAAAATAAAAGTTTGAAAAAAAAACGCAGCGTAAGGCCCAAAACGAACGGTGTTGTCAGTGATTTCGAAGCTTTGAAGTTCCTCTTCGGCCGCTCCCTGGAGATGAGAGTTTGTCTGTGACGGGTAAACATTCATTACCGTCTCTCTCTCTCTCTCTCTCTCTGTCCGTTCTTAAAAAACGAAGGAGAAATGTTTATTTGCTCCTCCGGCTCTTGGAAATAAAACCGGTTGCTGCTAAAGACTCCTCAAGGAGTGAAAACAAGTCTCGTTTTTGGTCTTTGGGATCCTCGTTGAGGTGAACCGGTTAAACTTTTACCGAACACCGAGACGCCGCTGAGATACGGCGCTGGCAGACGCGCGGCCGTTATTCACAGCTAAGCTTTTAATCCTGCTTGTAAACTAAATGCTTCTTCTTTTTTTTTTTTTTTCTCCCCCCCACACACATAGGAAATGAGTGTAATATTGTGTTGAACACACGACTGATTTCAAAGAGCAGTCGTCATGGGAACCGTTCCGCGGGATCCCTATATATCTCTCTGACTCCTCTCTCTGACTCCTCTCTCTGACTCCCTCTCTCTGACTCCCTCTCTCTGACTCCTCTCTCTGACTCCTCTCTCTGACTCCCTCTCTCTGACTCCCTCTCTCTGACTCCTCTCTCTGACTCCTCGGCCGCAGAAGGCAGTCAGGCACTGGCAGTTCAAAGACTGCGTCCCCTTTGATAGGCTCGCTCCTCGCTAGGCTGCCCACCCAGCTCCTCCTGCCCACCCGGCTCCTCCTGCCCCCCCAGCTCCTCCTGCCCCCACCCGGATCCTCCTGCCCACCCGGCTCCTCCTGCCCCTAGCTCCTCCTGCCCCCAGCTCCTCCTGCCCCCCCAGCTCCTCCTGCCCACCCAGCTCCTCCTGCCCCCTAGCTCCTCCTGCCCACCCAGCTCCTCCTGCCCCAGGCTCCTCCTGCCCACCCGGCTCCTCCTGCCCCCCCAGCTCCTCCTGCCCACCCGGCTCCTCCTGCCCCCGGCCCGGCCTGCAGCGCTCCCTCCTGCAGGGGAGAGCGGAGGAGAGGAGGAGCAGAGAGGAGGAGGTCAGAGGAGAGCAGAGGAGAGGAGGGGAGAGGAAAGGAGAAGGGAGCATTGAGAGAGGGGCAGAGAGAGGAGAGGATAGAGGAGGTCAGAGGAGAGCAGAGGAAAGGAGAGGAGAGAAAAGGAGAGGAGAGGAAAGGAGAAGGGAGCATTGAGAGAGGCGCAGAGAGAGGAGAGCAGAGGAGAGGAGAGAGGAGGGAGGAGGGAGGAGGAGAGCAGAGGAGAGGAGCAGAGAGGAGGTCAGAGGAGAGGAGAGGAGAGAAAAGGCGAGGAGAGGAAAGGAGAAGGGAGCATTGAGAGAGGGGCAGAGAGAGGAGAGCAGAGGAGAGGAGAGAGGAGGGAGGAGGTATAAGAGGAGAGGAGAGGAGAGGAGGAGGTCAGAGGAGAACAGAGGAGAGGAGAGGAAAGGAGAGAGGGGCAGAGAGAGGAGAGGAGAGGAGGAGAGAGGAGGAGGAGGAGGAGAGGAGAGGAGGCCACACTGGCCCAGATGGCTGGCAGCAAACCAACTGGAGCCAAAGGTAATCGGAAGCAGATGGGAAACCTTTTGGTGACGAGAGCAGAGGAACAAGTTGCCTCCTCGAAAAAGAAAAAAAATATTTTGGGGGGGGAAAAAAAATAACTGAGTTCAAGTACCCAAGGGATATAGGGAGGGAGGGAGGGAGAGCGGGGGGAGGGGGGGAGGGAGGGGAGAGAGAGAGAGAGAGAGAGTAATGTAAGCTGTTTAGGCCAGCTGGGAGAGCCATTCTCAAACACACTGACAGAGTGGTAAGGACTGGTTTTGTTTGTGTTTGTGTGTGTGTGTGTGTGTGTGAGAGAGAGAGAGAGAGGGGGAGGAGGGGGGGAGGAGGGGGGAGAGAGAGGCCAAGGGCACACAACAGACATGTGTGCATGTGGCTTGAATGTAAGTCTTATTTTCCCAAGCCCCACAACAGCGGTGAGAAGGTACAGTACTGGAGGACCGGGTGAAAAAACCTCTGAGGGGTCTTTGTGCTGTTGCTTGAAGTGGAGTAACTTTAATCTCTCCCTCCCTCTCTCTCCCTCTCTCTCGCCCTCTCTCTCTCTCCCTCTCTCTCCCTCTCTCTCTCTCTCTCTCTCTCTCTCTCTCTCTCTCTCTCTCTCTCTCTCCCTCCCTTTGCTCTCCTCCCTCAGGCTTTCTCCCAGTCATTTCCTGCTCAGCCAAACCTCTCCTTTGCTTTGATTACGTCTCTGCTCCGAGTCTCTCTCTCTCTCTCCTATTTTATTTATCGAGGAGTTATTAAACTTAACATCTCTCATATCAAATGTTTTTTTTTCATAACCGCTCGCCACCACTTGCTCTCGTTGAGACCGAGATCCAGATGATTGGACCCCCTCCGCTCGCCCTCGGCTTTTTCAAACAAGCGCGCTTCAAAAGATTTCGCAAAGTGACTTTAAACGCCCGCTGCACCCCCACCCACCCTCCCCCCCTCCCCTCCTTTCCTCCTCCTCCTCCTCCTCCTCCTCCTCCATCTCCTCCTCCATCTCCTCCTCCTCCTCCTCCTCCTCCTCCTCCTCCTCCTCCTCCTCCTCCTCCTCCTCCAAAGCATCTAATGACTTGCACAGCCTTGTTTGTAAATGTCTTCATCATCACAGGCAGAGCCACAGTAAAACATGTGTAATTTCTAAACGGCCTCCATCAGCCTCAAGGTCTTCTCCCCCTGGGTGGGGGGGGGGGGGGTGCCGGGTCTTCATCCAGCTGGAGGACCACTGACATAAAGCCATAAAGACCAGAACATAAAGCTTCATCTCTGCTAAGGATTCAGGTGGACTACTGCGGCTGTAATATACAGTATATATAGTATTTTATATAACTATAAGCTGTAATGACCGCCGCGTCCAGCAGGGCGGACCCTCAGTGGTCCGCTCATCAAAGCTGTAATGGTCTGGGAGTGAAGTATGGCCAGTGAACCAGTCAGTGAACCAGTCAGTCAGTGAACCAGTCAGTGAACCAGTCAGTGAACCAGTCAGTCAGTGAACCAGTCAGTGAACCAGTCAGTGAACCAGTCAGTGAACCAGTCAGTGAAGTCCATACTTCCAGTCCATAGAAGTGTCCCTCAGGGATCTGCATGGGATCCAGATCATGAGAGACGATGGGAGGAAGAGGCAGAAGAGGGAAGAGGAGGAGGAGGATTGAGTTATGAGTCCTATGTTTGCTAAGTGGTCCCTCACAGAAAAACGTTGCGCAGGTGAGCGCCAGGTGAGCGCCAGGTGAGCGCTACCAGGTGAGCGCCAGGTGAGCGCTAGGTGAGCGCTACCAGGTGAGCACCACCAGGTGAGCGCCGCCAGGTGAGCGCTGCCAGGTGAGCGCCACCAGGCAAGCGCCAGGTGAGCGCCACCAGGTGAGCGCCAGGTGAGCGCTACCAGGTGAGCGCCAGGTGAGCGCTACCAGGTGAGCGCTACCAGGTGAGCGCCACCAGGTAAGCGCCACCAGGTGAGCTCTACCAGGTGAGCGCCACCAGGTGAGCGCCACCAGGTGAGCGCTACCAGGTGAGCGCCACCAGGTAAGCGCCACCAGGTGAGCTCTACCAGGTGAGCGCTACCAGGTGAGCGCCAGGTGAGCGCCAGGTGAGCGCCACCAGGTGAGCACCACCAGGTGAGCGCCAGGTGAGCGCCGGGTGAGCGTCAGGTGAGCGCCGCCAGGTGAGCTGCTACTGCCACGAGGTGAGGAACTAGCCTCATGTACAGTATGTCTGTCTGTCCGTCTGTCCAGCCATCTTGTCTGTGTGGCTGTCCGTCTGTCTGACAGTCTTTCCGTCTGTCTGTCCATTCGTCTGTCTGCCTGTCTGCCTGCTTGTCTGTTAATATGTCTGTCCAGCTGTCCATCTGTCCATCTGTCTGTCTGAGCGGCTGACACGTCTGTCCCTTTCACCGTCTCTCAGAAAAAGACAGAGAGAGCGAGAGACAAAGAGAGAGAGAGAGAGACAAAGAGAGAGAGAGAGAGAGAGAGAGAGACAAAGAGAGAGAGAGAGACGAGAGAGAGAGAGAGAGACAAAGAGAGAGAGAGAGACAAAGAGAGAGAGAGAGACAAAGAGAGAGAGAGACAAAGAGAGAGAGAGAGACAAATAGAGAGAGAGACAAGGAGAGAGAGAGAGAGAGAGAGAGAGAGGCTGGGTCAAGCATTCCTCTCTCAATTCCCCCAAATAAACAGCGGGGAGATGAAGAGTGGGAAGATAAACAGGCGGCGGCGGCGGCGGCGGCGGCGGCGGCGGCGTCTAGCGGGAGGCGGGGATGCGCTGCTCTCCCGCCGTAAGACGCAACTCTGAACTGAAACAATATTTTCTGAGAGCGCCGACTTAACTTGAAAACTTGAAAATCAGCCGGTCAGCAAAAGTGGAGCAGAGGACGCAGAGAGCACTGCAGCCTCCAGTGCAGCAGCCAGTAAAGTCGCAATTATTATTCTTTTAAATGTTTTATTTTAATACAAGTCTCTGTGATCGTAGTTTGCAGCGGTTTTTGATCTGTTTCGAATCCCTGGGGCCTCATTAGGACTTCTGTAGTCCTGGTGGCCCCACCGCAGACCGGTAGCCCACTTCCCGGTCCCATGTAAACCCCTTTTGGGAAACTTTGATCCTATATGCACTGGTGGCCAAGAAAGGCTAATATAGTTGGGAGGGTGGGGTGGGGGGGGGTGGGGGGGGAGGGGGGTTGAGGAGGTTAGTGGGGGTCATGTTTGGACCAGATGGCAGACTGTGTGCCATTAGGCTTTGTGTGTGTGTGTGTGTGTGTGTGTGTGTGTGTGTGTGTGTGTGTGTGTGTGTGTGTGTGTGTGTGTGTGTGTGTGTGTGTGTGTGTGTGTGTGCCTAATGACACACACACACACACAAAATACCACTGTGTGTGTATCATGGTTCTATCCTCTAACCCTGGACCCGGAGGCTGGTCTAACCCCAGGTCGGGTTGGACCCAGCAGGCTGGTTTAACCCCAGGTCGGGTTGGACCCAGCAGGCTGGTTTAACCCCAGGTCGGGGTTGGACCCAGCAGGCGGTGCGTCTGTCTGGGGGGTCAGTGTGTGCTGGGACCACAAAGCGGTCCTGCTCTATTGTCCACATGTTTGCGTTGCAGTTTACTGCTTCCTTGGGGGACCGCTGCCCCCCCGGCCGGCAGCACAATGCGGCCCTTCTCTGTCTGAAGACCGGCAGCCACATCCTCCCCTCGCTGGACTGCAGACCCAGTGGTCCTGCACCAGACCCAGTGGTCCTGCACCAGACCCAGTGGTCCTGCACCAGGCCCAGTGGTCCTGCACCAGACCCAGTGGTCCTGGACCACGCGTCCTGCCTGCAGACCCAGTGGTCCTGGACCATGCGTCCTGCCTGCAGACCCAGTGGTCCTGCCTGCAGACCCAGTGGTCCTGCACCAGACCCAGTGGTCCTGCACCTCCCCTCATTGAGCTGCAGACCCAGTGGTCCCACACCACACGTCCTGCCTGCAGACCCAGTGGTCCTACACCTCCCCTCACTGAGCTGCAGACCCAGTGGTGGTCCTGGACCAGACCCAATGGTCCTGCATCACAGGTCCTGCCTGCAGACCCAGTGGTCCTGCACCACTCACAAAACCGGTCCCCAAGACCGAGACCGATGCAGGACAATGTCACACAGAGCATCCTCTTATTTTCACACAAAACCAACAAAATACAAGCTGTAGAGGAGAGAGGAGTCAGGAGACAGACAGGAGACAGGACCGAGGAGAGAGGAGACAGAAGACAGGACCGAGGAAAGAGGAGAGAGGAGACAGGAGAGAGGAGAGACGGTTTGGCCCCTGCACCGGGACAGCCCAGCCTGCATGCGTCAAAGTAGTTTTTTAACCTCCACGTCTTAGAGACACGTCTTAGTCCACATCACACACAACACACACACACACACACACACACACACACACACACACTAATGGAGGAGGAAGCGCAAATAACACACACACAGCCCCGGCCAGCCTACCTCGTATGCGGGGAAAATCCGCTGCGTTTCCCCCTCGCAGGGTCCCTGTCTCCGGCTCGTCCCCGAGACGTGTCTGTCTGTCTCCGGCTCGTCCCCGAGACGTGTCTGTCTGTCTCCGGCTCGCCTCCAAGACCTGTCTGTCTCCGGCTCGTCTCTGATACGTGTCTGTCTCCGGCTCGTCCCCGAGACGTTTCTTTCTCCGGCTCGTCCCCGAGACGCGTCTGTCTCCGGCTCGTCCCCGAGACGCGTCTGTCTGTCTCCGGCTCGGCCCCGAGACGTGTCTGTCTCCGGCTCGTCCCCTAGACCTGTCTATCTCCGGCTCGTCCCCGAGACGTGTCTGCCTGTCTGCCCTCCTCCGAAGCGGTCTCTCTCCTCAATGTGGAGAGCGGGGAGGAGAGGAGAGAAAGGAGAGAGGAAAGAGGAGACAGGAGAGAGGAGACAGGAGACAGGAGAGAGGACAGACTAGACTAGACTAGACCCTCCTGCAGACCGCCAGGCTGCGCACCGCTCCCTGGTCTGGGTCTGGTCTGGGTCTGGTCTCTCCTGGATGAGGCAGCAGCTCAGGATCCTCTGAGGGTCTGCGCTCTGCGCGCCGCTGACGCAACTGCGCGTCAGGGAGCGGATGATGAGCGGAGGGCTGGCTGGTTCACTGACTGACTGGTTCACTGACTGGTTCACTGGCTGGTTCACTGACTGACTGGTTCACTGACTGGTTCACTGGCTGGTTCACTGACTGGTTCACTGACTGGCTGGTTCACTGGCTGACTGGTTCACTGGCTGACTGGTTCACTGGCTGGTTCACTGACTGGTTCACTGACTGGTTCACTGACTGGTTCTGGTTCCTCCTCGACGGCCACTTTACGCATATGACAAACAATGCAAACTGTCTGCCTGCCTGCCTGCCTGCCTGTCTGTCTGTCTGCCCGTCTGTCTGCCTGTCTATCTATCTGTCTGCCTGTCTGTCTATCTATCTGTCTGTCTGTCTGTCTGGCTGTCTGTCTGTCTATCTGTCTGTCTGTCTGCCTGTCTGTCTATCTGTCTGCCTATCTATCTGTCTGTCTATCTATCTGTCTGCCTGTCTGTCTGTCTGTCTGTCTATCTGTCTGTCTGTCTGCCTGTCTATCTGTCTGCCTATCTATCTGTATGTCTATCTGTCTGCCTGTCTGTCTGCCTGTCTATCTGACTATCAATGTCTATCTGTCTGTCTCTATCTGTGTGTTTGTTTGTGTGTGTGCGCACTCACACGTTTGTGTGTGTGTGTGTGTGTGTGTGTGTGTGTGTGTGTGTGTGTGTGTGTGTGTGTGTGTGTGTGTGTGTGTGTGTGTGTGTGTGTGTGTGTGTATGCGTGTGAGCCTACATTGTGTGTGTGTGTGTGTGTGTGTGAGCCTACATTGTGTGTGTGTGTGTGTGTGAGCCTACATTGTGTGTGTGTGTGTGTGTGTGTGCGTGTGAGCCTACAGTGTGTGTGTGTGTGTGTGTGTGTGTGTATGTGTGTGTCAGTTACAGCCTGCCCACATTGTTTTCCTGTGCCAAGATCAACAGATAGACAGATATATATATATCTGTCTGTCTCTGTGTGTGTGTGTGTGTGTAGTCAAGGTGTGTTGTGGCTGTTCCTCCTGCGAGGCGGATCTGGTGAGTACATATAGAGGAACTAAACAGACCATAATAATCCTACATAGGACCATACAGGACGTCTTAAAGACAATAACGTTCAACGCTACAACAATATAAAGGTTATAGCATATAGGATATAGAATATAGGATATAGCAGATAGGATATAGCAGATAGGAGATAGCAGATATGTTGTTGTTTGTTTTATTGGTATTTATTAGTTTAATTAAACCGAAACAGTGACACATTAATCGTTTTACATTTGCCTTTTTTTACACTAAATGTCAGATTTGACATTATGTTCATAAGTACATAAGTCTCGTATCGTTTCCAATGCTGTTACGTTACTTCGTGATGCGCTTTCCACGCGTTCATGTGTTCATCTACGCCGACGATTCACCACTACATGCGACGTTTTCCAGTCGTTATAACGGTTTATGAGTTTATTGTGCTGTGTGTGTTTGTTTTAAGGGTCTCCTTGCATGTGGATGAGGGGGAGGATATGCACGCATGCATAGTTTAAAACAGTCAGTTAGTTCAGTTCACCACAAATACAATGCAGGCGGCCGCCGCTGATCCTTTATGGAGATAGCGTTCTGGTTGTGCTTTTATAACTGTTGCAGTGCAGAAGCTCTCCATTTAACCAAATTCTTATTTTATGAAATGGGATCAAGTCCTCTCAAAGGGTTTGGGATTTATTGGCAGCGAGGGAAAGCCCTTCGCCCCGCAATGAGCGGGCCTTACTTTTATTAAAGCGCTTTACTGGAGTACTGTTTAGATGTATTTGCATTTGAGTCGTTTCTATTTCAGTCCAAATATTTTTGTTTTTTTTTCTATTTCAAAGCAAATATTTGATTCACTTAATTTTCGCTTCACTGTGTATTAATTACACCCATTCACATTTCCAGTAAGTATCCCATACGATACACACAAGCAATACGATCAGCCGGTGAATAAGTCATTACGTGTTGGGGTTAAATGATGCGCTAGATGATGCGTGTGCAATGTTGAACATGGCTTGGTACAGTGGAGGCCCAGGCCCAGGCCCAGGTCCAGGCCCAGGTCCAGGCCCAGGCCCGGGTCCAGGTCCAGGTCCAGGCCCGGGCCCGGGTCCAGGCCCAGGCCCAGGCCCAGGCCCAGGTCCAGGTCCAGGCCCGGGTCCAGGCCTAGGTCCAGGCCCGGGTCCAGGCCCAGGCCCAGGCCCAGGCCCAGGCCCAGGCCCAGGCCCGAGTCCAGGCCCAGGCCCAGGCCCAGGCCCAGGTTCAGGTCCAGGCCCAGGCCCAGGCCCAGGCCCAGGTCCAGGCCCAGGTCCAGGCCCAGGTCCAGACCCAGGCCCAGGCCCAGGCCCAGGCCCAGATCCGGGTCCAGGCCCAGGTCCAGGTCACACATGGGGGGCAAATCCAGTGAGATCGCCTGAAGGATTCCTCCTCGTTGGACGAAGACCAATTTAGGGCCAAAACCAGCAAAACAAACCTCTGCCTAAGCAGCAAATACGCGGCGGCGGCGGCGGTGGTGGCGGCGGCGGCGGTGGTGGCGGCGGCGGCGGCGGATATGATCCCGGCTATCTCCCCGCAGATACCTTCAGGTCCCATCGTACTCCAAAGACAACATGTCCGCAGTGTGAACATGATGGAGTATGTTTCTCAGAACGGCCTCATTCACATAACCCCGGCTGCACTCTGCTGATAACGCCCAGCGCCGCCAAGATAACCACCTTCTCCGCTAACCGGGCGAAGGCGCTATCGCTGGAATGTTCCTGAATTAATGGGAATTGCAAAACGGAGCAGATACACAGGGCCTGTGTGGTGGCGGCCACGCGGCCATGTGGTCACCAGGAATGTGCTGGAAAGTCACGCTGGCGTCGTATTGTTCTGGCTGAGGTAGCGCTGCTGGGAGACCAGTTCACATGTATGACGTGACAGACGACGTCCAAACCGCTCATCGTCGTACGACGATACGGACCGAATAACACATAATCATAGTTCAGATAGTTTACTGTTTGGTATGCGGGTGGTGGGGGTGGCAAACATGACAAACATTGCTAATTAGGCGGCTAATGCTGTAGCATCCGGAAGTTTCTCTGGTGTCTGAGAAGCAGATGTACTGTATAGTGATAATGTTTGCGTGGCATTACCAGTGTGTGTACTGTAGTGCGTTACGTACCGCTGCCCCAATGTCAGTCCCTTTATTTTCTATTTCTATCTGCTGTGTGGAAGACAGATACGCAGGAATGGATCAGTTCACACGTATGATGTGACAGACGACATACAAAGGACTCCTCATCATATGACGATACGGACCGTTATTAGTAATAACACATAGAGGAGATATAGGGGAATATTTCAGATAGTTTACTGTTTGGTAGGCCTATGCGGATGTCAGGGGTGGCAAACATGACAAACATTGCTGATTAGGCGGCTAATGCTGTAGCATCCGGAAGCGTGTTAGAAGCAGATCTACTGTATAGTGAACTATTGTTCGGCGTGACATGACCAGTGTGTGTACTGTAGTGCGTTACGTACCGCTGCCCCAATGTCAGTCCCTTTATTTTCTATTTCTATCTGCTGTGTGGAAGACAGATGAGCAGTGATCAGATGGTTTGAAGTGCGCCAGGGCGGTGTGTGTGTTTACAGTATTCATCACATCGGTATGCATTCAGTTAATTCTTACGTCTTGTCATCACAGTGTTAGATGTTCAAATATTACTTCATACCGCTTTGAGAAAATATGTTGGCTTGTATTTTTTTGTAAATAGTCGAATTTCGTTGGAGTATGGAAAAAATTATATTTGAAATGTAGAACGAAAATAATCTGAGGAGCGACCCAAAATTAGGCTTTAGAAAACAGAATACTTTTGTGTATTTTTTTATTTATAAAACATTTAAATAAAAAAACAGATGAAATGTACAAATATTATGAAGGAAATTATGTTGGCTTTTTTGTTAAATGTTAAATGAAATGATTTAATTTCTTTATTTATTTACAGTTAAAACATTGTGCTACAGTTAAAACAATGCAGATGTCAGAAACACTTCATGAGTCAACTTCCCCAACCTTTATTATTTGTTTTAACAATAAAGGTCTCAAGACAAGACAAGAGATCATTTAAAATGTGGCATATTAAAAGGTTACTCTTAGTTATATTAAGTACTAATTCAACACATCTTAAATCAAGCACATTTAAGATAAAATATGAATTTCTTTCCCACTAAAATGTTTCCTTATTCGGTTCTTGAACAGAAAAGACAGAAATGCAGGTGTTACGCAATAGTTGCTTAAACAGCAGGTGTGATGGATCCTAGTGGCCCTCTATGTATTATATCTATATATCTATACATATGGCCCTCTATATATTATATCTATATTATATAGATATAATATATAGAGGGCCATATGTATAATAGATATATAGACTATATATCTATTATACATATGGCCCTCTATATATTATATCTATATATCTATACATATGGCCCTCTATATATTATATATATATATATCTATTATACATATGGCCCTCTATATATTATATCTATATATCTATTATACATATGGCCCTCTATATATTATATCTATATATCTATACATATGGCCCTCTATATATTATATCTATATATCTATACATATGGCCCTCTATATATTATATCTATATATATATATCTATATCTATATACTGTACATGGGGTACATGTAGCAGCAAGGTGCCCTCATGCTGGTGTGAAGTTTGGCCGCTGTGATGTGGTGAGATGGTGAGATGGTGAGATGGTGAGATGAGGTCGGCCCTCGCTGGGGTCTCCTGGATTGTGGCGACCGCTTCATGTGTGGTGTGAAGTTCAGCTTTTTCCATCTGAGATGTATATCTCAAAAAATATATCTGCGCCATCGAAAAGTACATTTCATGTTTTACATTTTTTAAATAGATGTGGAAACTGGAATCTCAATCAATGTGAGGTACATGGATTACTTTGTTTTTACTACTAGTGGGATTCAATCAAATATTTAAAACCAATTGACTGAAAAATACTAACTAATACACAATATTTAAATTTTTAAAGGCATCAGTATATAAACTGATCTTTCATGAGTTGGTAACAAAGCAAATTACTTTTGTCAAGCAAGCCTTCTTGTTTGCCTCAAATGTAGTGTAGTTTTACATAAATTATTAAAAATGTAATCTTCTCTAACCCAGAGCCGTCAAACTCCTCTGAGGTTGGGGGCCATAACTGATACTTCTGATACGCTCCAAGAAAATACAATTCTTCACAAAGTCCACCGGTGTATTGGTCATAACTTTTCCTGTGGGTATCGCAATGGCGGCGAATATTATATATTTCATATATAATAAAAAATACAAATATTACATAACTGCTACTTGCTGTGTGCATGCTAAGCACGTTGGGTTTCCATTGACTTCAGTGAATAAATATTTATTATTTCAAACACCTTTAAAAACGTTTAAAACATTTAAAACGCTGGGACGATGCGTTTATCTTTATCTCTCATATTCGATATGTATTGATGATGATTAATTATTGCGATTCCACATTCGATCCACTTCTAGAGACTGTACATCATGAGGCATATTTCCAAAAACAATGACATCACATGTGATGTGAGTCAGTGTTTCTGAGCCACATGGCTGCATGGCGATGCGGGGGGGGGGGGGGGGGGGGAAGGTGATGCTACTGGGGATGTGTTGCACTTCTTGTACGCATTTCATGTGAAAACAAACATCCTGTTAAAAAAAAAATTAATCATCAGAAGAAAAAAAAAAATTGTACAAATCAAAATACTTTGATTTCTTTCCGCACCCCTCGCTCTGCGTCAACTTTCCTTCTCTCTGACGTCTTGCGACAACAACAAAAAAACCACTTTGTTTCCACTGAAAGTTACTGACCAGCAACCGGTTCTCATGTTGCCCCCCAGAGCTGAACCGGTTTTGCACCGCCAGTTGAAACCCCTCTGAGACTGTGAGACTGTTTGGTGCAGCGGTGCAGCGCCAGATGCACCTGCGGCGCAGACGGGGAGGAGGAGAAGATGCTGGAGGGATGAGGGGTGTTGGAGACTTCCTGTTGTGGTTCTAATGAGCAATGCGTTGCGTGCAAGCACCCACACACGCTTAATATGTGAAAACATGTGACACGCCTCATCCAGAGCCATGCGGACGGAAACTCGTGTCTTCTCGCGTCTTCTTCCCCATACGTTAGACGACTTTAAAGGGAAGAAATGAACGTTGTAGTTCATTTATGGTGTATCTTTTGAAAAGGAACGGCCCTAAAAAATGTAAATGTGCTTATCTAAAATGGTGACCAGTACTCTGCTTTTTTTGAAATTGTTAATCTTAATTGTAACTCTGTACTGTAGCATTACAAATGTGTATAACTTTGATCTATGCACATACGTCTTGTGTGTTGAAGCAGGATGCCGTGGGATAGGGAGTGGGTGTACGTAAACTATAGGTCACATCCCTTTATCATCACTTTCACGCCTTTTCTTTTTCCATCTCTGTCTCTCCTTATTTTCAGACCCCGCGTCTGATCAAGAGCTCTCCAGTCCCAAAACCGACCAGACCAGCCGACACCGAAGCCACCGGCAGACAGATCCCCGCATCTCCCTCCTCATCCGCCGCCGCCCGCCATGTCCACCGACCCCGCGGGCGAGCTGCCCTTCTACTACGGCAGCATCAACCGCCTGGACGCCGAGCGGGAGCTGAAGCTGGCCGCCATGGCCGACGGCCTCTTCCTGCTGCGCCAGTGCCTGCGCAGCCTGGGCGGCTACGTCCTCTCGGTGGTGTGCGACATGTCGTTCCACCACTACCCCATCGACAAGCAGATCAACGGCACCTACAGCATCGCCGGCGGGAAGCCGCACTGCGGTCCGGCCGAGCTCTGCGAGTTCCACAGCCAGGACCCGGACGGTCTGGTCTGCACCCTGAAGAAGCCCTGCCTGCGGGGGCCGGACACCGCCATCAAGCCGGGCCTCTTCGACAGCCTGAGGGAGACCATGCTCCGGGAGTACGTGAAGCTCACCTGGAACCTGGAGGTGAGGGGAGGTGGGGTGTGTGTGTGTGTGTGTGTGTGTGTGTGTGTGTGTGTGTGTGTGTGTGTGTGACCCGTGGACAGTGAAAGAGCCAAAAAGGGAGAAAAAACACATTAATTTGATCCTGGTATATCGTGTACGTACGTATACTGTAATGCAGTTCTTCTCAATTGGTCTCGCCTCACATGTGTCGTTAGTCATTAAGTCACGACCCAAAAATAACAAAATGTATTTACCAATATTGTAGTAATCAACAACGCCTTCATCTATTGTTAAAAACACGGAGCAAACAAAAAGCTGCAACCATTGGGGCTGAACTCAATTAAATAGTGAGCCATTGAAACATGAATTAACATTAAACCATTAGTTAATTCATGGGCTTCTTTCTAAAGTTGAAGGTTTGGCACATGATCTGTGACCCGCTCAAAATGCCCTCAAGACCCACTTATGGGTCGCGACCCACCGGTTGAGAACCACTGCTGTAATGAGTACTACTTTTGTTATCAGACCAGTTTAAAATAGTGTTGGTCTTCAACTCCAAAGTGGGAATTGATTGTGTGCTAGATGTGTATTAGCCGATACGTACTATGTGTGTGTGTGTGTGTGTGTGTGCGTGTGCGTGCATACGTGTGTGTGTGTGCATGTGTGTGTGTGTGTGTGTGTGTGTGCATGCGTGGTTGTGTACTATGTATGTGTATGTACTATTTGTGTGTGTGTGTGTGTGTGTGTGCACGCGCGTGTGTGTG
Source organism: Merluccius polli (assembly GCA_030340625.1). Classification (NCBI taxonomy): domain Eukaryota; kingdom Metazoa; phylum Chordata; class Actinopteri; order Gadiformes; family Merlucciidae; genus Merluccius; species Merluccius polli. Next base: position 124,531 of record JAOPHQ010004308.1, on the reverse strand, counting down.
TGTGCATGCGTGTGTGTGTGTGTACTATGTATGTGTATGTACTATGTGTGTGTGTGTGTAGTATGTATGTGTGTGTACTACGTATGTATGTGTACTATGTGTGTACTATGTATGTATGTGTACTATGTATGTGTACTATGTATGTATGTGTACTATGTGTGTGTGTGTGTGTGTGTGTGTAGTATGTATGTGTGTGTACTATGTATGTATGTGTACTATGTGTGTACTATGTATGTATGTGTACTATGTGTGTACTATGCGTGTATGTGTGTTTTGTGTGTGTGTGTGTAGTATGTATGTGTGTGTACTATGTATGTATGTGTACTATGTGTGTACTATGTATGTATGTGTACTATGTGTGTACTATGCGTGTATGTGTGTTTTCTATGTATGTATGTGTACTATGTGTGTGTGTGTGTGTGTGTGTAGTATGTGTGTGTACTATGTATGTATGTGTACTATGTGTGTACTATGCGTGTATGTGTGTTTTCTATGTATGTATGTGTACTATGTGTGTGTGTGTGTGTGTGTGTAGTATGTATGTGTGTGTACTATGTGTGTACTATGTGTGTACTATGCGTGTGTGTGTGTAATATGCGTGTACGATGTGTGTGTGTGTAGGAGAACGACGACATAGAGCAGGCGGTCATCAGCCACGCTCCCCAGCTGGAGAAGCTGATCGCCACCACGGCCCATGAGAAGATGGCCTGGTACCACGGCAAGATCTCGCGGCAGGAGAGCGAGCGGCGGCTGTATGTGGGCACGCAGCAAGACGGCAAGTTCCTGTGAGCAGGTTTTCTTTTATGTTTGTGTTTATGTTTATAATTATAATTGAAAAAATTGCAAATATATATGGACTTATTTAAGGATAATCCACATAAACTACAAGGTTTCCCATCTCCAATGGTCCCCCAGTCATGAATGTGGTCATCCCAGATACAGGAGATATAAGCTGATATTTAGACACTAAATTATAGATGGAGATTTTCACTAAAGGGGGCGGTTAGTTAAGAGGTTACTTTTAAGTTGATTTCCTCTCCTCTACAGCAAATCATTAATCAGCATTAGGGTCATTTTGGGTTTGAACAATTCATGGACAACTTGTCAGTAAATGTCAGTGTCACTACGATATTAGCCTACTGCAGATGAAGCACTTCATGTGAAATGTGTGTTTGTGACGATGTGATCGTTTCGAGGTGGGGCCCAAAGTAAATGTCCAACCTAAGTTACATTTATAATACATTTATACATGTATATTGTATTGTAGGTCTATTGTATTGTATTACCTGAGAGGTCTTGTTGTTTCTGCCTCAGAGTCAGAGACAGCGAGGCCAACACGTTCGCCCTCTCCATGATCTATGGGAAGGTGGTGTACCACTACCGCATCAACCATGAGAAGTCAGGGAAGTACGCCATGCCGGAGGGAATCAAGTTCGATACCGTGTGGCAGGTAGACACCCTTTAGTATGTTACCGCAAAACATACAGGCTCTGCATGTTGTTGAGAAAAGCATAATGTTGCTGTTGTTGTTTCGTTGCACCAGTTAGTTCAGTACCTGAAGCTGAAGCCTGCAGGACTCATGACCATCCTCGCCGAAGAATGTGCCAACAGCAAAGGGGCAGAACGTAATTAAACAAAACATCATTATAATTATAACTAACTGGCCATTCATTTCATATAACACAGTGTAGTCATATATGAAATAATATTTGTACATGCTTATTTTACTTTCAGAGACACCTGCTCTCCCAGGAGGGAGGCGGCGTCAAAATGGATACACAGTGCCCCCTAAAGGTCAGTCCACCAAAGTACAGCAAGCGACGGGCCTTCCCACAATGCATTGTCACATTCGTTTCAGAACATCAAAAATAAGGCAAAGATCATTTGTTTAGCTTTAAAAAAAAATAAAAAATAAACATTTGCTAAAATGTATTATCAAAACTATTTGAAAGCAAAACTTCATTAGAATAAAAACAAATGTACTCAATGGGGTTAAAAAGTTTAGAAAACTGACATTGGACAGATTATACATTCCCACTAACCTTTAGCATGTGTTACTTTAACACACACACACACACACACCTAAATAAATGGACATGAAAGGTCTGAGCGCAGTGTCCTGTGAGCTTATATCCGGACGGCGGTAATAAGTGACTTCCATTTTGCATGGTTGTCTCCTGGATCACCATGTGGCTTTGTGCTCGCAGCGCCCGGGGCCTCCAAGTCCGCCGGCGGGCCCCAGTCACCAGACAGTGAGCTGCTGCCCATGGACTGCAACGGCTTCGTCAACCCGTACCACGACCCCAAGGACCTGAAGAGGTTTTTCATTAACAGGGATCAGCTGATCATGGACGAGGTGGAGCTGGGCTCGGGGAACTTTGGCTGTGTGAAGAAGGGCGTCCTCAAAACGAACGACAGCGAAATGTACGAAATGTCTTTTCCTCATGAATACGCATTTCTCTACTACAGTCGTCTACAGTTTCATTTGTGCTGAAACGTGGAGCATGATTGTGTTGTGCACATGTGCCATTTCAAAATAGCTCCCAGTACTAAGAACTGCAACATTATACAGTAACCGCATATGACTGTACATACGATGTGCATACACGTGTGCCAAGGTATCTATATGCTGTGTGTGTACGTACTGTAGATCAGTGGTTCTCAACTGGTCTCGCCTCAGGACCCGCATGTGTCTTTAGTCATTAAGTCACGACCCAAAAATAAAATAAAAAATGATTTACCAATATTGCAGTAATCAACAATGCCTTCATGTACCGTTTAAAACGTGGAGCGAACAAAAAGCTGCAACCATTGGGGCTAAACTCAATGAAATAGTAAATAAAACATGATTGAAACATGAATTTACATGGAAACATGAGTTCATTCATGGGCTTCTTTCTGAAGATTAAGGTTTAGCATACGCTCTGCGACCCTTAAGTGGGTCGCGACCCACCAGTTGAGAACCGCTGCTGTAGATCATGCAAACGGATGCATGTGAATATGCGTAAATGTGAATTATATGTCCCGACTCCCGATCCTTCAATCCCATGTGGTTGTGCTAAATCATACACGTGTGTTAACCTGTGGTTTCCACCTTAACAGTGTTAAGGTGGAAACATTCTGCTGCTCTCAGCTGGTCTGCATAGGGGAGCATGAGGAACATATCAAAGGGCAAACACTCACCAAAAAGTCCTATACTATATAATTTTTGCCTTTTTCCTCTCTCTCAGTGGCCAGATCGACGTGGCCATCAAGGTGCTGAAGAACGACAACGAGAAGCTGGTGAAGGACGAGATGATGAGGGAGGCGGAGATCATGCACCAGCTCAGCAATGCCTTCATCGTGCGCATGCTGGGCCTGTGCCAAGCCGAGAGCCTCATGCTGGTCATGGAGATGGCTTCGGCCGGACCCCTGCACAAATTCCTCCGGTCCCACAAGTAAACGCGACTTCTGATCCGTCGACACTTTGCTGCTGTGCTATAATAGGGGCGCACATTATATATGGCATTTATAGAGCTATCTTTAGCAGAAGATGAACTCTGACATCCCCCCTGTGGGCCCCATATACATGTGCTGTTGAAAGTTCACACACACTCACACTTACATCTTCTTTCTGCTTCCTGTTTCTCTCCATCCTCCATTCATTTTTTGTCAGGGCCTTTTGAATGGAGGATTTTTTTTTGAATGTCTGCTCTTCCTGCCGTCTCCACAGGAGCACAGTGACCATGGAGGGCATCGTGAGGCTGATGCACCAGGTGTCCATGGGGATGAAGTTCCTGGAGGCGAAGAACTTTGTCCACAGAGACCTGGCGGCGCGCAACGTCCTGCTGGTGAACCAGAACTTCGCCAAAATCAGCGACTTTGGACTGTCCAAAGCCCTGGGAGCAGATGATAGCTACTACAAGGTATATAGGGGCTTGTTGTTTACATCTGGACGGTGTAGACGTTGTCATAGTGATAGGCTAGTAGTAGTATGGTAGTAGTAGACCCCTCCTGATTTAAGCCAAAGGCAAACTGGTTTGCTTGGTGCATTTATGAGTAAATCCATAAAAGTCCATCAAAGAACATCCGGTCAAATTTGGTAACAAACACTAGAACTTGTGTTAAAATCCTGAAGAGGGTACAAGATGATTATTGCACCCTGTGGATACTTATAGAAAAATACAACAATGCACATGAGCAAACCGAGTTTTCTACCCCTCCTTGATTCCCGGTTTCCCTTTCAAATGTCCTCCCATAGTCTCGAACGTCGGGGAAATGGCCGCTGAAGTGGTACGCTCCGGAGAGCATCAGCTTCCGCAAGTTCTCCAGCAAAGGAGACGTGTGGAGCTTCGGCGTCACCATGTGGGAGGCCTTTTCGTACGGAGGGAAACCTTACAAGGTATCTTCTTCAGGAGGACAACAACCACCCCACAAAACCTGTTGTTGCTCTCTTTGACTTCGACTCATACTTCTGCTCTTCTTCTCGTCGCTGAAACCAGACGCTGAGCGGCAGTGACGTGACAGAATTCATCAAGGCCGGGAACCGGAT
>JAOPHQ010004308.1:27500-115000 GCA_030340625.1 Merluccius polli | reverse complement strand
GTTTTTTTAATTAGGTGAAAAATGAAACGAATGCGAAATGCTATTGTGTTATAACAGCAAGGCCGTGTTGTAAGGCATGCCTCATGCTATGTGCTAGGCGCCGCTTTATCTGTTTTTAGAGCATTTTGATCATTATCCTCCCCCTTGCTTGATTCTATAAATTCCCCAAAACACACACACGCATAGTTGGCACCTCATGAACAACGGCAGCAGCATCTCCTCTTCTCCACACACACATCAGGGCGACGGTATCCAGGGGAGTCTATGATTAGACGTGACCTTAACTCATGTCCTCAGGATCAAATTCCACAAGTCTTTATTGAATTAGCGAGCGAAATGATGAATGTTATTATCCCCTATAAAGCCAGATAGCCCTCACCCACGGGCGACGGGTTTTAGATGAAACTATTTAAAGATAAAACTGTGCTAAATAGAAAATAGGCGTTGTTATATAGTCGTTAAGCATTAACATTAACCACAGAGACATTAGTGTATAAGCTGTTTTTTATTACATAAGCGGACATTAAAAGGAGCGTTTACATTGACCTACTTCCAGTTTGACCCGGTTGGTTGGTTGTTTGTTAATAAACTAACACATTGTGGTCTCCCCCTCCCCCGCCGGTCCGCAGGTACTCCCTTCCCCAAGACCTTCATGCAGGTGGCCAAGAAGATCCTGTCCCGCCTCTTCCGCGTCTTCGTCCACGTCTACATCCACCACTTCGACCGCGTCAGCCAGATGGGCGCCGAGGCGCACGTCAACACCTGCTACAAGCATTTCTTCTACTTCGTGACCGAGTTCAACCTCACCGACCACAAGGAGCTGGAGCCTCTGGTGAGTCCGGGGGCCGCCGCCGCAGGGACCGGGGACCCGAGGATTATAACGTTACACTGTTAATCTTCTGCATTCGTTTTGTTAGATGGTGTTGTTTTGTCTTTTTCTGGGATTTGTGTTCTGTTCCTCCTGTATTCACTGCATTCATTGCACTGATCCATTGATCGAAAATGTAAGTATGGTAGAGATGGAAAGGAGTCTTCTAAGGATACAAGTTATTGCCTTTTTAGTTTCAACAATTTTTATTGATTTTTAACAGTGAATTGACAAACAGACACAAACAAACAGAAACAATACTAATAATAGAAGAAAAAAAAAGGAAAAAAAATTTTAAAAAATAATAATAATAAAAAATAAAATAAATGATTATATAATTATAAAGTTATTGCCTTTTTTCTGTTATTCTACACTTTGCCTTTCCTTAGTAAAGTCTGGGGGCAAAGAATTGTAATTATCCAAATGTTGAACAATACAAAAGCTCGGAGGGTGTGGTGAGGGTTGAATAATATTGTGAAGTACAAATTGCAGCCTTAACTGTCATCTGTGGTTTTGTTTCGCAGAAAGAAATGACTTCCCGGATGTGCCACTGAGCGCCCCCCCCCCCAGCCCTAGCGGGCACATCCACCGGCTGATCACATCCGTCCACGTCGAAGACTGAGTCAGAGAACACAGAAATACGAATCAGAGAGTTTTTATTTTTATATTTAAGTACTGTAATCTATTTTAGCCACATAGGTTTTAACCACAAATCACGTCGTGTGATCCACTCTATTACTTTTAAAGATTTCCAGCATGTTGTCAGAACACAGTATTACTGTTTTGTGTTTTGTGTTTCACTTTGAATCATTCCAGAATAGTGTTCTTGTTGATCTTTTCCAATGTAAAATTAACCCTAAATTTCAATCATGTGTGACAGTACATAATTACGATTCTGTTTATTACATTAAAGTCACTCTTTTCTCTGTTACTTAACCCTGACTTGATTATTGGCGATCAAACATTCGTGGTTTACATTCTCTCAGCTTCCGGTGGCGCTTCCCTGAAGAGTTTCTACTAGAAAGTCGTCTATTTCAGTGGTGCAACTCCACACTGTGCAGATCTCAGGTGTCCACTGGGGAGACAGCTGGGGGGTCACAGAGACCCGGACCCACAGCGGTGTACCACCACAGTAGTGTACCACCACAGTGGTGTGTACCAGCACAGTAGTGTACCACCACAATAGTGTACCACCACAGTAGTGTACCACCACAGTGGTGTACCACCACAATAGTGTACCACCACAGTAGTGTACCATCACAGTAGTGTGTACCACCACAGTAGTGTACCACCACAGCAGTGTACCACCACAATAATGTACCATCACAGTAGTGTACCACCACAGTAGTGTGTATACCACCACTGTAGTGTACCACCGCAGTAGTGTACCACCACAGTAGTGTACCACCACAGTAGTGTACCATCACAGTAGTGTACCACCACAATAGTGTACCACCGCAGTAGTGTACCACCACAGTAATGTACCATCACAGTAGTGTGTACCACCACAATAGTGTACCACCACAGTAGTGTGGTGTACCACCACAGTAGTGTGTACCACCACAATAGTGTACCACCACAGTAGTGTGGTGTACCACCACAGTAGTGTACCACCATAGTAGTGTACCACCGCAGTGGTGTGTACCACCACCACAGTAGTGTACCACCACAATAGTGTACCACCACAGTAGTGTGTACCACCACAGTAGTGTGTATACCACCACTGTAGTGTACCACCGCAGTAGTGTACCACCACAGTAGTGTACCACCACAGTAGTGTGTACCACCACAGTAGTGTACCACCACAGTAGTGTACCACCGCAGTGCACCACCACAGTATGTACCACCACAATAGTGTACCACCACAGTAGTGTGTACCACCACAGTAGTGTGTACCATAGTAGTGTACCATCACAGTAGTGTACCACCACAGTCGTGTACCACCACCACAGTGGTGTGTACCAGCGGTACACACCCTGCGCGGCCACGAGGGGGCGTCAGGCGCACAACACTGCTGAGGCGACAATTACGCAACGCCGTCCCTATTGTGAGATCTCTGCTGTTAACCGAACGGACCGACGGCGACGCGCTGGATGGTTAATGATTCAGAAAGCTGCTTATATAAGAAACAGGCTGGGCACGACCTGCTGGGAGGACAGACTGATGCTGTCTCCTATGGGTTCAGGACTAACATCATGATGACTAGTAGTAGTAGTAGTACTAGTAGTAGTATCAGTATTACTAGTAGTAGTAGTAGTATCAGTAGTAGTATTAATATCAGTAGTAGTAACCCGACCGTGTCTGTCTGCTACTGTAAGGCCTCCTTTAAAGGGCTGCGTGTCGTCAACACGCACGTAGGCCCGCTGCACACCGCAAGCATGCGTGTCCTCAGTGTGTTGTTGTGCAGCGACTCACTTCCTCTGTAAACCCCCTCCCCCCGCCCCCCCCCCCCCCCCCCCCCCCCCCCCCAGCCTGCAGCGTGCACGACGCTGGGTACGTGCAAAGGGCACTACTGCACGCGTGAACCTCCAGTCGGATGTTTTGACGAATACAGTGTTGGGTTACACACACACGCACACACACACACACACACACACACACACACACACACACACACACACACACACACACACACACACACACACTCTAAGCCCCTAAAGTAAGAAAGGAGATCATTTGAGAAGAGTGACATTGGGGATATTGCCCCTTTCTGGTGAATCATCTCCTTGAACCTCCACCGCTGTGTTCTGGGTATAGACATTGACGTCCGATCCGTCCAATGTCCACCTTGACCCTGTGACCTTAACCGCTTCGCAAGGCTGACCCTCATGTCACATGTCACGTGTAATAGTATGGCATATTATTTTGGTTGCATGTGAGCCATGCTTACTTCCCTCTGGTCCGGCTGGCCAGGCCGGCTATAACGAATATATTTACACATGGTTTGCATATATTCAAGCATAAACTCACACTCACGGGCAAACAGGTATTGATTCAAGCACACACACACACACAATCCCAATGCGCACACGCAAATACAACACACACACACACATACAACAAACCCGCCGACTGCTACAGCAGGTTTCATACAGTTTGATTAGTTGTTGCTGCTGGAAACCCTTCAACTGTTTTGGACCCACACCAGACGACAACATGAAGACTGAGATCCTGTGTAGTCCTCATTTAGATAGCACCTCATCTGAGGAGGCCAACTCACATAGCACCCCACACACACACACACACACACACACACACACACACACACACACCCACCGCCAGAAAGTTGTACCTTTTTTTTTTTACCCCCGCCTGACGCTTCTTCTTTCATTTGACTTTTAGTGACACCGGCGGCGGCGGCGGCGGCGGCCCACCCCCCCTGCGCGTCAATGTTTTGCAATAACCTGGACCATGTGCTCTTGGCTGGGGAAAGACTGCTCCCATGTTGCGTAATGTTTGCTACAGTTGGGCCTATGGCGGAGGGGCTGAAGGTGGAAGGAGGAGGCAGAGCTCAGAGTCACAAGACATTTATTCCCTGAAAAACAAACCATACAAGGATTTCACTAGGATATCCTTGACAAACAATGGTTTAATAAAAACGCCGGGCAGATTAAATGACACGCGGTGTCTGGTCAACATATTTGGTTTGGTTTTGCAAGGCTGATTCTTTTTCACCGGATTGCAGATTTCCACAGATGATTGCAGATGATATTGTGTCTATCGCAGCACATGGAAGTGTTATACATAGTAATGTGAAATCTCTGTTCTTTTTTTTACTCTCTCCACCCATTCCTCTTTTTTACTCCGCTTTGTGTTGTGATTGTGAAATATGTATTGTACACGAGGCACGTTTTTACCTCCCTGGCAATCCTGCAGTGGCATCTCACAGCTAACACAAGGCCTGTGAGAAAACACATCCCACCTACATCACATTTCTTAGGACTTCATACTTCATTATCACCGCACCGAGAGACGGGCTCTGCACCCCTCGCATGACCTCCTGGTAAGCGCCGCCGCCGCGCCTGCATAGCCCTGCACACGGCAGGATGCCATTGATGCTGCTGATAACTGAATAACTCAATCAATTCCAGCCATACTTTCCTTGAAAAACAGAAAAACAGTGTCCTGATGAAACCATATAGAGTTTCATGAAACACGTAAGGCCTACATGTGTGACGCATGACAGCGTAACGGCTGCAGGAAGAGTTTGATAATCTGTTTGATATATATATTTTTCAAGACAATACCTTTTCTTTTGGAATATAGCCTATTTACATGGTACAAATATATATATATATATACAGTACATTGGCGTCAGTTTGGTTTTAGAAGTGGTGGGGACAAAATTCAAATTATAAATTAGTGGTGGGGAGGGGACATGTCCCCCCCGTCCCCCCCATAATCTACGCCTATGTATATATATATTATATATATATATATATATATATATATATATATATATATATATATATATATATAAAATCTACGTCTGAGCTTGTGCAGTTTCTATGTTATCGTATTTTTGTCATTGTTTTGTCTATGGAAAATGTGTATGTGACAAAATAACACAATCTGTTATTGAGTCATTACTATCTATCTGGACTTATCTTGCGTCTCTGAGCCTCTGACAATCTGTGTTTTATTTGCTGGCATGAATTTAAACATCACATCGCACAGTTGTACAGAGTTATACGCCTATGGGGAATAATCGTATCGATCACTAAACTGTGGAAAGGTTGAACATCATCGCTCCATCCATTTGTATTCTTTGTCCAGAAATGGGTGTTATGTTGTGCTGAAATCATGAGTCACGTGTTCAGTGTCCCTATTAGCAAAACAGTCGTATTGGCTATACGGTTTGCTTTTAATACCTCTTATTGGCCCTTATTTCTACACTGATGTTAGTAATAATGACATGGCAACTACAGCAGGCCTGTAGTTTAAACATCTCCGCCACATCAGCGCATCTCCCAGCTGCCCACGCAGCCTTTCATCGAAGACAGTACAGTTACAGCATGTAAAATGGTAGTAGGCCACACATGACGTCACCCTCCAGCCTCCTGCTGCTCCTCAGCACGGGAGGGGAGGGGCGGAGGGGCGGAGGGGGAGGGGGGCGCGGCCAGAGCGCGAGAGTGGGCGGGGCCAGGCGGGAGATTATAAAGGGGCGCCGCGGCGTGATTTTCCACCACCTTCAGGCCCGTCCGGTCAGGCGCATCTCGACCACCAGCAGCCGCGGCTCTCCAAGCAGTGGGTCCAAAACAAACCAACCGCCAACACTGGAGCTGTAAATCTACCGACGGGGTAAGTTGTAACACTCCTCTTACCGCCACCCGAAAAAAGATAATTAAAATAAAGACACAGACCAGAAGTGTTGCTAACGAGCCGCAGTTAATAGCCGTGTGATTTTAATGGTCAGCACCCCCCCCCCCCCCCCCCCCATCCGTTTAGCTAACGTCAGCGTCGTCTCGAGCCTCAACGGTTATAACCGTCACCGTGCCGTTAACCTCCACCGAGCCGCCTCGCGCTGTTAACGGCGTCCTTCACGCGCACGTCCCCCCGCTTCGGAGAGGTAGCTCCAAGCTAGCTGGATAGCTAGCATGTAACGGAAAAACAAAAAAGCCGTTAAAAAAAAACCCCACACACACTTAACGTTTTTTTTTGTTTGTTTTTTTTCCCCCGTAGCCGTTATTAGCCGTCCCGCCGGGTCGCTGACGCGGTGCCGCCGTTGTGTGTTTGTGTTGCAGGGCTCCCGTTGAAAAGCAGCGACCTTTTCCTCCGCCAGCCAGCGGCAGTGTGACCCCCCCCCCGTTCATCCCGCTCCTTCCCCGCAGCGCTCCGCTCCGGGACCGAGGCGCCATTCGAGGTTACCCCCCACAGCCACTGCAGCCGCCGCCGCCGCCGTCACCACCACTCAAATTAACCAAAAATAGCCGCAAAAATGGTGCAAAACAAAATAGCCGAACTCACCGGATTTCATCGGTCTTTCAAGGTTGGTACTGCGTCGTTTTTTTTCTTCTTTCCTTTTTTGTGTCGGAGACGACCCGTGTGACACTGACCTAGAAACCGCTGTACCTGACCCCCTCTATATATCTATATCTATATCTATATCTCTATATATAGATATATATCTGCATCTGTTGGTATCCCTGGCCTTAAAGCTGACACTAGTGAACGGGTCTTTATTTAGGCTGATGGTGGGAGGCTTGATTTATTCCTCTCTTAGCAACACTGCAGTGTCCAGGAGGGAGACATGTGGTTGCCATTATGCAGGCTGTGCACCTCCAGGTTTATTGTAGTTCATGGGGGGAGATTGAGGAACTTGTCTCCCGCGTTGACCTCCTTTTTCTGATCCTTTTTTTTTTAGGGCCAAAATCCCTTCGAGTCGGATGACTTCACTAAAAATGGTTCGCATCTTGACTCGTTCAATTTCGATTCCTCCCCAAGACATGGTGAGTGTGTGGTTTTAAGTGTAGATTGACAATTTAACGGTAACCGCCGTATCTCTGCCGTGTCTGCGGCGCACACATTGGAAATGTGTGTGGCGAGCAGAGAGCGCATTTTCATAAGCTAATGGCCTATATCGATGTTTATAGACATGCCCTCGAGTCGGCCCATCGACATCCCAGACGCCAAGAAGAGAAACAAGAAGAAGAAGCGTTGCAGGGCAACAGACAGTTTCTCAGGACGCTTTGAGGGCAAGTTATTTTCCTTGAAAGTTGCCGTCTTTGTTTTGATCTTCTTATAAAAAAAAAAAAGCTGACCCTAATCTGTTGCCGTGCTCCACAGATGTGTATCGGCTGCAGGAAGAGATCCTCGGCGAGGGGGCGTATGCCAGGGTGCAAACTTGCATCAACCTGATCACCAATAATGAATATGCAGTCAAGGTAGACACTTTTTGTTTTATCCTGGGCAAAAGCATTTGCACATTGCTGCTCTTTTTTAATGTTTTTTCACCTTGGCTGGTAGTGGATACGGCTGTGATAGGGATGTTTTTGTAAAAGTGTGCTCTTACAAAACGCTCCTGCGTTCGTCTGTTGCTTCCACTCCTACATGCAGTTTTTTTTTTTTTTACATTCATGCAGTCTCACTGCTGCTAGCAAAAACACTTCCTGTCAGCACACGGCTCGCTCCAATCGGAGCGTCTCTTGGCCGGTATCCGCCCCCTCTCTCTGTGCCCATTGGCTGCGGCGGCCTCGAGCAGGGGGAACATTGTGTACTGGCAGCTGTGCCAAAACAAACCCCCATTGGGGAAGGGGAGGGCTCTGGGTTTGGGTTGTGACCCTGAGTGTTTACACTGCTCTGTTCTCGCTTTTTTTTGTTTTTTTGTCTTGGTACGTGGGCGGGGAGTTTGAAGACGTTGGTCTCTGGAGGCGCTGCAAAGTCTCCATTTGCGGGTGGGAATGGCATTGAGAAATCACTAAACTTGAGATGGGAGGAGTTGAAGCATGCCTTCCCCTGGTGGAATGCGTTTTCTTTCTCCCTTGATCAGGTCGATCAAGTGCTGACAAACAGGATTATTTTATTTATTTTACGCTTCAATAATAGTTTAAAATTGCCCAGTGCTTTTCTATTCTTTTACTTGACATTGCTGCGTCCCAAGGGTATGGGGTTTCGTATTAAGAAATGTATGTTTAAATAAAAAACGGAGGTACTGCTGATCCTCCGCTGGCGATCTTTGTGGTTGTTTGCCTAGACATGGTTTGCGAGATCCCTGGGGATTGGCCAGTCAAGCGAGAGGGGGGGTAGGGGCGGTTACTCAAGGTCAGTTAGGTCGCGATGGGGGTTCAGACTGCTCTTGCCAGATGTCCACAATGCCACCCCTCCCTCCCGCCCAACCCCCCCCCCCCCCCCCCAATCCCACAAACATACAAGATTAAAGGGAGCAAAGTGTCGGTCTTGGGTTGTAAATGCAATGAGGAACTAGCAGGGAGCTTCTCTCCCAAGTGCCCCTCCTCAGGTTTGTTTTTAGCCAGACCAGATTGATTTACAGAACTGCAGCATGACTGGGGCCTCTTCCAGAGCCCGGCTGTGCAGGGCATCTGATTTACTCCCCCCGCCGACCGCGTACGTGCCTGTGCTACACAAATGGGGCATCCCCCCCCTCTACTGCCCCACGAAGCAGGACAAAGGGACGTGCCTCCACAGTGCTGTATCATGGGGGCTGTTCTCACTCCGTGGCAATGTATGCGTCTGATCTGTTTTGCTGGCTGTTTGTTTACCCCATAGGCCTTTTGTTGAGCAGGAGGCGGGGCCTGGTGTTTTGGACCAGGAGAAAGTGGGCTGATTGGCACATATGTGCTGCTGACTCAGATTGGAACAGTGCAGAGGCTTTGGGCTGGGCACAGGCCCCTCGCCTGTGCATTAATCCTAGACACACAGTGCGCTACGCTCCCATCGGGTTTCAATAGCAGCTGTAATCCAGCTAGCAGGAAGAGAAACAAGCATGCACTTCCATGCAGACAATGACCGGGGCTGGAAAATTCAGGCCCTTTGCCTTGGTGTCAGCAGTCTCTCTTGGCAGTGTATCATGCAGCCTGTTGAGGCCCCACAGAGGATAAGTCCCAGCCAGCTATATTTGGAGTATTTTGTTGTTGTCATCAATGTTTTGGATTTGCGGGTTAAGTCCTCTTAAGACCCTACTTAAAGTTGGAAGATGGGATCTGGAGTGCTATATGTGAAAAAGTATATATGTTTATGAGGGGGCGGGCTATGACCCCGGACTGTTTGACACAAATGCGAAAGTGGATTAACCTACTTTAAAAACTGTTTACCAAAGGTGGGAGCCAGCTTATATGCTGTCTATATGGTTTTGATAAAACTGGCGCACTAATGTATGACATTTTTAGAAAAGATGCTAATTCAATAAGATGCAGGGTTTGGACTGAGGTCTTCAGGCATGCACATCCAACTACAAGGCTGCTGCTTGACCCCCACCTCCCCTTTTAGTTTCTCTGTACACAGTCCTCCAGAAAGTCATGATGTACATGAACACTTCATATATAGGCTTTAACTTTCCACCTAAAGGGCTCTTGTGTAAACAATACATTTCCCCCCTCCCCCTCCAGATTATTGAGAAGCGTCCAGGACATAGCCGCAGCCGCGTCTTCCGTGAGGTGGAGATGCTCTACCAGTGCCAGGGTCACAGGTGAGCCCCCCCACCACCACCACCATCTTAATCCACGACAGTGGAGCCCTACTTTCCTACAGGTTAAGTGTTATGTGTAACACCGTCATCATGTCTTGTTTAAGGAACATCCTGGAGCTGGTGGAGTTCTTTGAGGAAGAGGACAAGTTCTACCTGGTGTTTGAGAAGCTGAGAGGAGGTTGGTACAGAGATCAGGCAGGCAGACATTACTTAGGCAGATGTTACAACTTGGCTGTAATGGTTGCACAAATGTCATCTTATTTAGGACTTGGAAGAGGCAATGTTATGACCAGCAATCATTTAGTGTGCAACTTTTGTGTTTACTCAATTGATGGTGTGTTATATGTATTTCTGTTAGGGTCTGTCCTGGCTCAAATTCACAAGAGAAGGCACTTCAGTGAGCAGGAAGCCAGCGTTGTAGTGCAGGACATTGCCAGCGCTCTGGATTTCCTGCATAACAAAGGTAAGCACAACATGCCTACATATTTTGCCTGTCGGAGCAGCTTGGCAAGGCTTCATGGCAAAGTCGTAAATTGTTCAAACACCTAATTAATGATTTATGTGGCGGCTTCCTTTCCTCCCTTAGGCATGGCACATAGGGACCTGAAGCCTGAAAACATCCTGTGTGAGCATGCTGACAAGGTGAGCTTGCCTACTGGCCTATCTTATCAATGCAATATTATTGCGATAAGTTCAGTAACAGTCAGCAATATTGCTGAGTAGCAGGATAAGAATATCTCTGAGTTAATCATCTGCTTCTGCCATGGCCAGATCTCCCCAGTCAAGATCTGTGACTTTGACCTGGGAAGTGGAATAAAACTGAACAGTGACAGCTCCCCCATCTCCACCCCGGAGCTCCTCACTCCTGTAAGTCTGCATGCTTACCCTCAAACCTTAACTACACCCCCATGGCATTTTACAAACGCATACATGTATAAAAGGTAAAAAAATTTGTCTGAAGAAGAATGAGTTGTGAAATGTTCAGCTTTGCCTCGAGGTGCTCATCTGTGTTTGCTCATTAATTCTGAATGGCTGCTTGCCTATTGGATACCTCCTAGTGGTGTTTTTGAGGAGAGGCGTCATGTTCAGGTGGCAGTTCAGGTGAAGGACTTGTGGTTTACTATCGGACTTGTTTTCTCTAAAATAACCATGGATAGCCCACATAGATACCAGTCAAATGTCCACATCCTGGTACCCATCAGTTGAAAAATGCTGAGCCAAATAAGTACGGTGGGTGGAGTGGGACAGTTTCCGAGTAGAACCCAAATGCACCAGACATGAATGCTGGGAATGCCAAAGCGCTTGCTTCTCAAAAGTGCGAAAGTAAACACGTTGGTTGTTAGGGGTGACGGGGTAGGTGGGTGATTTTTAGATGGTCGGATAGACAGATGGGAGCAGGTGACGCCAATTACTTTTGAAGCTGCAGAGAATGTGGGCAAGGCTGACATGGTAACCCAATCTCTTTAGCTAGGAGCTGGGAGTTTCCTGACAGGGTGGTGGGGGGGCGCGTGGATGGTTTTGTCGTGTATACACTGACTTGGCATGCATGGAAAGACCTCTTTATGCATTTCAATGTCACAAGTCAGTAGCCTGTATTATTGTTATGACTAAAAGATTAATCTCCACCCAGCCCACATCAAGCATTTAAACGGGGCAGAAGGAACACATTGTGCAACATCACATGGCCATGGCCTCGGTGATGAGGAAGTAAAGGGCCCTTGAACATTGAACCAAACCAAAATATAGAAACGCTCCCGGTGCCATTGGCATTCACAGAGAGGCAAAAGGAATAACAAACTAGCGACCCCCGCTCCCCTGATGGTCGTCTCCTCCCCCTGGCCCTGACCGCACTTGTGGTTGTTGTGAAAGTTTCCTTTGTATTCTCCATACAAAGGGCATGCATAAAGCCTGTTCTAGAACCGTAGTCTTTCCCCATTACCTAGCAACTGCACTGTGATTGGCTGGAGCAGCGGGAAGGGAAGAGGGGAGGAGTGAACCGCCAGCCCGCGCATGCGCCTGTGCTTGTTTTCGCTTGCCGTGATCACATGCAGTCTAATCTGATTTCACCTCACTGCCGCTGCTGCTGCACCTCCAGCCTCCATACTTGCATTCCAGCAGTTGCTGTTACTCAATAGTCCCATGTTTTCACTATCCGCTTTTATGTTTGGTTTTTTTCACAGTGGACACATATTTCAGGTTTCATGGGCTTGCAAAGCTACGGGGGGAGGGCTTACTTTCTAGGAAAAGTCTACTCTTGGTCTCTGAGAATTCAGTGCATACGCCTGCCTTCCAGAAAGACACCCCATACACAACTGAGTACTTTCCCCCCTTTAATTTTAGCTATGACGGCTACTGGGCCTGGGAGGCTTGGACCTGGAGGAACTGTAGTCAGGGGATTTTCTGTGTGTGGGTGTTGGTGGCATAGATTCAGGTACAGCTGCATGGCTGATGACAGAGCATGGCCTATTCCCGTAATGCGTCTTCTCAGTATAATCCAAGCAGCTGAAAAGGTGTGTGTGCGTGTTTGTCATCAGCTCATGTGACTGTATGGTCTGACTGATCACATGGTCTGTGGGAAAGTCCCCAGGTTGCCTTACTTATGCATCCGGTCCTGGAGTTAGCGGAGCTGCTAAGACGTGGCTATATGTGCAACGTTGTCTTGAATGAGGCTGCAAGTTTACACAGCAGTTGCCTCACCCCAATGGATATTTAACGTTAAACTCTGGTCAGATAAGACCAGAGTCTCAAACACTACAGCATATTTTTTAGCCCTTATCAGTGACCATGACAGGCATTCATAGCAGGGCCGTCTCCAAACGGACTCTTTCTGATTGGCACTTTATGAAAAACAAAAATAACCGGGGGTGTGTAGATAGTAACGGCCTCGTTATCGTAGCGCTATCGCGTTGCCATGCATGTTATTTTTATTGGTGACAGTTGAAGTGTTTTTGTTTTTTTTGTATCAGCAATTGACCTGGATTCGTAGGGGGTGGGGGTGGGGGCGGGACTGCAGGCTGTCGCTCCCGCCAGCCACAGTGGAGACATGGGGGGGGGGGGGGGGGGGTTGGGCTCCTTGCTCTTCAACAGAAGAGGCTTTGTCTGCGTCGAAATTCCTTTAGTGCAAAATTGCATAAGGCGGTGGGAGGAGCGAGCGGACAGCTGGGTTTCAGCACAGACAAAAGGCCTGCGCTGTGTAAACATGCAGCCACACATGGAGACTAGGCCTGCAGCAACTGTTCAGTTTCTTCACCAGATGACGGTTTGTAAGAATGCCAAACCAAACTATGGCAAGTCTGCATGTAATGCAGCGCTGTGCATTGCAACTGTGTTAACGTCCCCTTCTAGACCCCTTTTTAAACGAGGCTGTAGGGTGAAATTCCTTCTCCGCCTGCATTTTAGTGCAGCGTTTGAGGGCATTTGGGCTTTCTAGGAAAACATAATTGCTATTTGGATAACCCTGAAGCAGCATGGCGCAGGACGGCCAATGAAAATTCTTCATTGGCGTCCTGCTGCACTTGTAACTCACTCCACATATATGCGCCCCGCTCCCCTGTGTTAAGACGTTATGTAACGACGTTTTGCCTTAGTTCCCTAGTGAAGAAGGACATGACTAGGTGCCGCCAGGAGCTGGCCAGCCCGGCGCTCGGTGCCTGCTCTGCATGCAGCTGAGTGGTCAAAACAGGCAGCAGTGACTCACCCCCTACCGCCGCCTACCCACCAGCCTCAGTGTGTGTGTGTGTATATATAATGGAGCCCTCCCTTTCCTCCGCCCGGGTGGCGAGCTGTACAGCGCGTTCCTGCTCAAGCCTCTTATTTCTTTCCACTGCGGGGAGGGATGTTAGGAGTAGCATGGCAGCTTTAAACAACAGATCCGTCTGCTTTGTTGGCGTGCCCCTCCCTTGAACCGCCTGTGTGTCCTAGCCTCTAAATGGAGCTGACGGGGCCCAATTCTCCAGCACCACGACGTGTCGCTTTCACAGGCGGACCCTTGTCCTCTCCCGGATCGGGCCTCAGGCCCTGCTTCTGTATTTGAGCACATGAGGGATCAGCTGAATTGAGGCCAGCCGGGTAGCAAACAAAAGTGTTCATGGACACGGAGCAGACAGTCCCGGCTTGTTTTCCCTCCGGCGCGCTCCATTGTACTGTACTGCGGGCCTGTCTAAAGACAAAACGGCGGCCCGGGCGCGGTGTCAGCTGTTGACGCATGCATTTATTTCTGGTCACGCTCAAGGCTAACGCTGGTCTCCGTCTCTCTCGCTCTGTCTGTGTTTTCTGCAGTGTGGCTCTGCGGAGTACATGGCGCCCGAGGTGGTGGAGGCCTTCAGCGAGGAGGCCACCATCTATGACAAGCGCTGTGACCTGTGGAGCCTGGGAGTGATCCTCTACATCATGCTGAGCGGCTACCCGCCCTTCGTGGGTCGCTGTGGCGGCGGGTGTGGCTGGGAGCTGGGAGAGCCCTGTCACACGTGTCAGGTATGAAATATAGCCGCCTGGCGTTCTGTTGTTGCGGTTTCCTCCCCTGCGTCACTGGGCCCTTTGTCTCGGTGGAACCTGATCTCTGACTGTTTGTTTTCAGAACACCTTATTCGAGAGTATCCAGGAGGGAAAGTATGCGTTCCCTGAGAAGGACTGGGCTCACATATCTCTAAGTGCCAAAGACCTCATTTCCAAACTTCTGGTGCGTGATGCCAAAAACCGTCTGAGTGCCAGCCAGGTGTTGCGGCACCCCTGGGTCCAAGGGGTAAGTCTATCCGCACCACTGTTTACATGGTTGGGAGGAACGGAGACTGTAAATTTGCCTTTCTAACAATGTGTCTAACAATGTGTCTAACAATGTCCTCAACGGTTTCTTTTGTTTAGGGTGCTTCTGCCACTTTGCCCACATCCATCTTGCATCAGAGGTAAGATCTTTTGCATATGCCAACTCGGTATAGTACTTGTCTAGTTAGTGTATATACTAAGTAATATACTGTATGTTCTTTACTGGTTTCATTGACCGGTTGTCTTTTGTTCCTCAGGACCAGCAGAGCCCGGGACCTGACCTTCTTTGCCGGCCAGGCCATGGCCATGAACCGGCAGCTGGCGGAGCAGGATGGGATGGAGGAGCAGCAGCTGCAGGAAGCTCCGCTGGTCATCACCGCCAGCGGCTCCTCCATGCACCTCTTCCCTCCGTCCAACTCCATACTGGCCAGACGCAGGCAGAGGGGCAGCCAGCCCAAGATGGGCCCCGTCTCCGCGGCAGAGCTACGCCAGCTGCTGGCGCCCCTGGTGATCATGGGAGACTGCGCCTGAACGCCGACCTCACACACACCGTTGTTGTCGTCGTCGTCGTTGTTGTTGTTGTTGTAGTTTTGGACTTGGATCTGGATCGGAAGACAACCCTCTTATAATCCTCCCTCTGAAGAGTCTGGCCCCTCCTAGATGGCCTTGGTTCCTTTAGTCTTTCAGGCTCTAGCCTTGCTGTACCAGGAGACTGTTGCCCACAGCTCTTCTCTAAATGCCTTCTGCTTTTCGGCAGCACACAGAAAAAAAAAGCACATCTGCCCAGGGCAAGCACACTGCAGATACATGTTGGTATGCATGCCCAGGTTGGGGTGGACGGCCGATATTTAGATATTTGGGTTAAAGTAGAGGCGTTGTCGGTGAGTTTTTATCCCAAGTTAGTTGTTTTTTTTGTTTTCACACACTTCAGAAGAAATTGAAACACATTTCTTTCACAACCACGACACCAAAGGACAACCTGTGGTGCTGCTTCCACATGTTACAACTGGATCCACTGTGAATTAAGTTATCCGGAATGTTCTCCTCGCCTGTACGTCTGTGCACCCGCGGCCCACGTGCACACGCGTGGCCCGGGTGCACACGCCTACAGGCTTATTATTATATGCAATATGGAAGATGAAGGCTCTCTCTCCGTGTCTAGAAGGGATTCCACGTACGGCGCTCGAAGGGCTGACGCTGTCCCTGCCTCCGGCGGGCCGCCGCGTGGGCGCATGGCTGCGTGGGCGCATGGATGCGTGGGCGCATGGCTGGCTGCGTGGGGGCATTCGTCTTTTTTTTGTTTTTGTTTTGTTCTCGCAAGTCTCCAAACTGAGCCTCTTCACAGCCTATTCTTCATAGTCTGTGACGAAGCTCTTCTTTTAGGACTTGAATACTAGAGCCAGAGGCGTCGTCGGGTACCGTTTTGGCCGATTCTCATTTTGTTTTCCGAAGTAAATTGCACAAATTGCCCATTCAAGGTCTGCACGTAACTAATAACGGTCGCGATTTTGTTCAGGGGGTCGATTTATAAATGTTGAAGCCTTTTATGTTGAGCATATTCCTATCCAGAAGCAAACTATGGAAGCATTCAGAAAGCGTCTCCATAGGAGTGGTCCTGGCTTGCAGAGCGGTTTGACACCGCTCTGCGTGTCCGGGTGTGTAGACTAGCGCTGAGGCGTGTGACCGTTTGATGTCTGATCCCCCGTTGGCCGCCGGGTGGTAACCCGCTCATTAGGGCTCATCTGAGGCTTTGGCGCTTAAACAAAAGGTAAATAAACATTTTAGGTCAATGCAGACATTATTTATGCACTCGGGTGTGATGGTCTATGGGTTAAATGAATGGCTGTGGGATTGCAGAATGAAGGCTATAAGGGGGGGGGGGGGGGGGGGTGTGCTCTGGTGACCTTGGTGTCTGTATGCAGCCAGCCAGCCCCGACGTACTGCTGCACCAGGCAGTACAGTTTGTAACAAGTCCAACTACCAGCAGCCCCTCATCCTAAATCACCAAGCAGTTGTTCCTTGCGCAATGGCTGACCGATTACCTCGCTTTATTTTTCCCCCTCTTCCTCACCAGTTATTGCATAGCTGGAAGTGATCCCTCTGCCTGTATTTTTTTTATTTTTCCCCTTAACAGACCAGTCAGTATATGTACCACATGTACGCTTATATGTTTGGTTGCAAAGGTTATACTCGCTAAAAAGACTTTCGTTGTCTACTTTTCAAGACGGGTTTAACCTGCTGTCCTTTTTGATGTTGACGCATCTCATGCCTTTTTGTTTATGGCATGGATGGATGTTCCCAGAGCAAATTATTAAAATAATAGGCATAAAAGTTTTTTCTTTTTGTATAACTAAATCTAAAAAAAAATGGAAAGACATTCCAGGAAAATCAGAAAGTACTAAAGTCTTCCAGGATGTATAGCTGTATTAAGTTTACTTTTATTTTTCATGTTTTGAAACTCCGTTATAATGCCACACTGGTTTCTGTGGTGGGGCAGCGATACACTTTTATTATTTTCAATGGTAATTCTCATGCAGGTGCTGTTTCAGTTCAGGTTGAACAGACTTTTTCCTCTTTTTAAGATTCTTAATTTTTTTAAGTGTTTTTGTTTTTGAAGGTCCCAGTATGTGGTCTGAGGGGCGATACGTGAGCTACGGTGTTGAGTTCATCTGGAGCGGTTCATGCCCAGGGAAGGCTTTTATTTTTAGTACTACTTTTTTTTTGTATGCTAACATGTTGGCAATAATTGGTTTGTTCAGAATAAGGTTGATTTCTGTCTGACATTTACATGTCACGGGGTGGCGTGGGCTCGGGACGCCGTAGCCATTCACCAAAGAGGGTAACCGTCGGGATGGAGAGGCTGAACGCAGGGCGGGCGGGGGGGGGGGCGGGCACTGGGCAGGGTTAGGTCCAGGACCTGGGTGGGGTTAGGTCCAGGACCTGGGGCAGTTGAAACATGGGGAATCTGGTCGTCCTTGTATGTTGCCAGCACTGCAGTGTGCGGTACTCTTGGTGTCATTAGACCCTTTATGCTGATTAACGGGACACTGATTGTAATATTTTGGGGTGGGGGGGCGGGGGGGGGGGGTGGACTGTCTACATGCATCATTATGGGGCGTTATGTCTTATAGTAAGACTTACTTGAATTTGTGTTTGCAGTCGCAGTACTTTGCAACCAATCTCTAAAAATGACAAAGCATTAAGGTGATTAAGTATCTTTGGGTATAGTCAGTATTTCTGCCTTTCTCTTCCCTTGATTATCGGACGAGATCCTACCTGTCGGTCAGGTGGGACTCAGAAATGCACAGAAGTCAGCCATACTCTGATATCCTTCTGGTTATAGGAGTTTTCATTGGTCTTGACCGTTTCTACTTGGCAGTAATTTGCAGTAACTTTAGACTGCCTTTTATTGAGTAGAGGATAAAATGATCCCCTCATCTCATACATTTTTATATCTTTTTTTTTTTTTTTAAGTAACAAAAAAAAAAAATCGAGTCAATTAAAGACTTCTCCACAATTTGAATGTAGCCCAACGGCAAACCAACGGCGATAAATTGATAAATTTGAATCATAGACATGGAGAGGTCAGATAAATTCTGTCTTAAGT
Organism: Merluccius polli; assembly: GCA_030340625.1. Classification (NCBI taxonomy): domain Eukaryota; kingdom Metazoa; phylum Chordata; class Actinopteri; order Gadiformes; family Merlucciidae; genus Merluccius; species Merluccius polli. Next base: position 96,619 of record JAOPHQ010004308.1, on the reverse strand, counting down.
GGGGTTTTTTTTCTCCTTTTCTTTTTTTTTTTTTTTTTTTTTTAAACTTTTTGAGGCGACCTGGTCAACCCAGCGCCCATTAAGTAATTGAAAGAAAATGTAAAATCCTCCAACTAGGAACATTTTGATTCGAAATAAGCACTTTACTGTACCATGTGAATGATTGCAGTTCACTCAAAGCAACATTTGACTGTTGCTACAGAATTTTGTATTGTTTTCTAAAAAAAATGCAATAAAAATGCTTTGAACCACACTTGTTGTTGTTGATGTCATGTCTCTGCCTCCGCTCCCATGATGACCTCACTCTTATCGCCAGTTTTGTATTCACCGCCTTATCAGTTTGGCCAAGGGAACGGCGGTTTGATGCTTTCAGTTCTACCTGGTGAATCACTTCCACATGACACCCTGTCCTGGACCCGGACCGGGTTCTGGTTTATCAGGTCAGGGCGGCACCTCAAAGCCTCTCACCTCCTCCTCCTCCTCCTGCAGTCAGTCAGGTGTCTGATGGCAGCCGGTCCGGTTCTCAGCAGACTGATGCAACCTGTTGTAAGAGCTGCTGCTGTGTGCCATGATGACCTCATCCTCCAGGGCCTCCACCTCCAGGAGGGCTGACGGAGGTTCTGGTCCGCCTGCTCATGGTGGTATATTTAAACCCGGCGTGGGGCTCCTGGTATGGAGGAGGCTTACTTAAAAAAAAAAAAAAAAAATGAAAAGAAAAACATTTTCAGTTTGCATGATGCAACATCCTGTTGGCCTGGAGACGGAGACGCAGCAGATCACAGCAGGCTGACTTCTGTTCTGCTCCCCTCTGGTTGTTTGTTTTTATTTTTATTTATTTTTTTTCAGTCAAAGCTGAGATGATGATCACGTCGTCAATAAACGAATTAAAATCCCTCACTGTCAGGATAACTGTATAAATATATATATATACATGGATGGAAATGAACATGTGGCGCGAGGCGAGCCGGGCCAGCTTGGTCTTTGGCGCCACCTGCTGGCGTGACGCGGGACTGGCCTGGAGTTTACTGACGCAGACACAAGGCCATTCATAGTGCTGTGTACACAGGAGGACATCACATGTCGAAGCATTACAAGGACAATCGTTCACATGAATTAACAAAGTGTTTATCCAATTGATTTGTTTATCCGCGATGTTTTTACTGCCATTGATGACGAGGCGAGGCTCCAACTTGGATTGTGCCATTCCTGTGTCCTGGCGCCCTAATGCTCGGCGAATGGTGTGAGCTTTGAGCTTTTCCCCTGAAAGCGCTCACACTGTCATCTCATTCTGCGGCAGGATGATTAATTGATGCTCAAAGACTGCAAGTGTAACGGAGATGAACGTATTAAAGCGGTAAACCTCGGCCCTGAAGTTGGGATCACTGCTCAGCCGTCGATATTGATATCCAACAGCCAATCCTGGGGTTGCTGGTTTGTGTGTGTGTGTGTGTGTGTGTGTGTGTGTAGCGGAGGTGAATGTACTACAGTGAACCTCACTCCTCGGCCCTTGTGGAGGTGACCATGGTGAGGTGAGGGGAGGTGAGGTGAGGGGAGGTGAGGGGAGGTTACGCAGCGCGCGGCTCTCATTGATGTTTTTTTTAGAGACGTCAGCCATCGATGAAAAAGGACATCAGGTCTGTCAGAGTAAATATTGCTTCAGCCGCTGGCGCTCAGGGCCACTCACATGGCGCGGCCCTCGCCGCCACCACCACCGCCACCACCGCCGCCGCCCCTCGGCCTTCTGGGAAAGCATGTGGAGCACCGCACACGAGAGGCGACTCCTGGAAACTCCCTGCTACATGTACAGCTTATGTGTGTTATGTGTTTTTCTTCTCACTGGCCACAGCCTGTTATTATACCCCCCCCCCCCCCCCACACACACACACACACACACACACATTTTAAAGCCACTTGATAATAACATAATAGAGTTTGCACATTCAAGCTTAATATTTAATAGCGGCCAATAGATAAGCTGTTCCTGCGTTCTTTGTCATTGGCGTGATGTTGATAAGCTGTACGTCCGCTCCTCAACACGCTATGGAAAGGTTCTGCACACGCTAACCCCGCTGGGCAACAGCAGTGCCCAAGGTCTTATGGGATATATCTGTATTTATAACTTATAAACATATAGATATATGTAAAAGCACACGTCTATTAAAGTCTTACTTGATAAAACAATCTAAGACGCAAGAGCGCCCGTTGTGATATATTTTGATTAACAATGGATGTCCAGAATCCACAGTGTACAAAGCGGTTGGCTTCAAGGTCTCTGTGTACAATGTTTTAACATTGAAATGTACTAAAACACGCCCCCCCCCCAGGAGAATAGTGCCAACTATGAAACTAAAACTATAAGTCCTAAAAGGTCTCTAGCCTGGCCTCTGGTGTCCGGTGCAGGGAGTTACAGCCCAGCAGTAAACACTAGGTTCAGAGGATTTGGCCATTTATATTTCAAACTAAAATACAACTCCATATCCAGTGGAACTAGTCGACCATTCATCCTCATTCACTCTCTTTTAGGATACCAGAAATACCTGAACAACTTGTTTGTTGTTTTGGAGGTTTCTGGTTCAATTACATCCTATCACAAACATGTTAAATATTGTAAATAAGTAATAGAAAAGTACAAAAATAGTCACCTTTTAGTGCAAAAACCAAAAACCTCTGACTCCAAATCCATTATATAAACATCCTATGGAGAGTAGAGAGTGGGGGCTTTTAAAACATTCATAAGCCGTTATTTCATAAGCCTACAGATTGTCCTATTAGTCCGCTGAGTCAGGGCCACCAGACGTCCTCCTGTGGACAGACTGTACATCTCACCGCAGGGACAAGACCTCCTACACTAGCACTACAGTAGGACTGTACAGTATCTCTACTGGCACACACCGCCACCACTCACCAGGGAGAACTCATTCTCAGCTTTCATTCATATTTTATGCATTTAAAACATACATGCGTCCATTTGCCTAAACATGTTTTAAAGACGGTTGGACTGTGAATTCCCTGTAAGTCTCCTGAGTTCCTCCTCGTTTTCTTTTCTTAATTCATGTTTTTGCTTGCTCAATCATATCTTGCTTTCCTGTAATCCAGCAATCATTTCATCTGCTGTGACAAAGAATGTGGACAGCCCAGCTGTGCCTCCTGAGATGAGGAGATACCGCCGCGGTGTCACTGTGCAGACCAAACCATTTCATACCACATAATAGGAGCCATTTTACATTCAAGCTGTGTGGACTAATCTCTTCTCTTTATTTCTTATTATCTCAACTTTAATGATGACTATTAAGTACTTTCATGGTAAAGTACTATCTAAGTCACTCTGTTCACATCCCCACAGACGTTTTACGTCATATTCATTTCAATACACACATGCTCAGTCATGCAGCCGCTCTAGAGACCTGTCACCTGATGACAGGTCAAATAATGGTAATTGTGTGGTCAATTAATGGTAATTGTTTGGTCAATTAATGGTAATTGTGTGGTCAATTGATGGTAATTGTGTGGTCAATTGATGGTCATTCCTCATTGGTGCTTGCTGATTGCATCACATGTGTAGGAGTGAATATAAGCACGCTTCGTTTCATTGTCTCGGTTTCGGGTAACTTGTGCTGTTGAAGGTGAGTGATGACAGTGACTTTATATCTTAGAAGGTCAACGACTTTCATGCCGTCTCACGGATGTTTTACATGCATGTAATAATTTAAAACTAGGACTGTTGTCGTTTTTCTTTTCAAATTTGGGACTTTCTTGCCATACACAGAACAAATTGATTTGGAGGAACATGGGATGAATTAAACCGGACGGGTGTAATTGTTTCGACATATTTTTTTTAACGGAAGTCGGTGTCGGGTTTACTAATCCTCACTCACGTTTCCAGTTAATGCGTATTTATAATATAGCATGTTGTAAAATACGTATTGTTAGGCTCATTATTATGGCCTACTGCTCCTTTGCCCCATCGGCAGGGGTTGCAGCAGTCCTGTATTTCAATGTTTTTGCCTTGGTGGGGGGGGGTCACCCCGGTACCTGGCGGGGGTCACACCGGTACCTGGTGGGGGTCACACCTGTACCTTGGGGTCACCGGTACCTGGCGGGGGTCACACCTGTACCTGGCTGTCTCTAGTCTGTGTAATGCTCATGTTGCTGAAGTCTCTCCTTCCTGGTTTCTCCAGATGTCTGTCAGCTCCAGGCCCTGCGGGACCTCCATCACCACCTGGACCTCCACCACCACCATCACCACCTGGACCTCCACCACCACCTGGACCTCCATCACCACCGCCGTCTCTCTGGATGCTGTGAAATAAAGTGTTCAACACCCGCCTGGGGTTTATTTCAGGGTTTGAATGGCCGTCTCCTAATGAAGGGCAGACGTTTAAAGTCTAATTAACTTAATGAGCTCACGACGACATGAGTGGACCTCAGTATAACCCGTCACCATGGAGACACAATGAACAGGCTAGGCTACATGCTACCAACACCAGGCTTGGCTTGCCTGTAATAACCGCTGCCTTACGACAATAAACCGCTGAGAAGCACCGGCTATAAGTAAATATAAAAACTATAAGTGTTGCCGTAACTAAAAATGCATATTATATATATAATACGCATTATCTGCATCCGTTGTATGTCCGCTAGCAGTAGCGTTAGCATTAGCGCGGGGATGTGCGCACGCGCGAGAGAGAGAGAGCGCTCCAGGCGGCGGCGCGAGGAGGGGCGTGGCCCTTCAAAATGACGTAGACGAGCGCGCCCCACGTGTCGCGCTCGTCTACGTCACGTGGGGCGCGCTCGTCTCCCCCCCCCCCCCCCCCCCCCCCCCCCCCCCCCCCCCCCGACCATCCAACATGGCGCCGTAGGGACCTTGTTATTGTTCCGCCGCCCCGCAGCAGCAGCAGCAGCAGCTCTCCCCCCTTCCTCCCCCCCTCTCTCTCTCTCTCTTGTTCCGTCCCCCCCCGAAAAAGAGACCCGAAACCGACGAGGCGGCGGCGGGCGGGTATGAGCCAGCCGCCCGGAGACCATGCTGCGCTCCACCGGGTTTTTCCGGGGCATTGAGTGTCCGTTTTACGCCGAGAACAGCGACGCCAAAGCGGACAGAAACGGGTGCAACAGACCGTACTGTCACTTCAGGCACAGCCAGCAGCACCGACGCGCGGCGGCGGCGGCGGACGGCCGGAAGCAGCGGGATGTCGTCGACGCCAAGCACAAAGGTATATAAATATGGTCACTGTTGTCTATTTATATATATATCGTTTAGCGGTGTGACGCGGTATTGTAGCCACTTCCGGCGTCCTGTAATGTTTTTTTTTCCATTTTTTTGTTTCGTTTTCTGGTACTTGAACGCACCTCGGGGGTTACGTTACATTACATTGCGTGAGACGTTCAAGTCCGTCTTCAAAAATCCGTTCACTGTCTCTCTTTGTTGTTTTTTCTCTCTTTTTTCCCGTCCGGGGGTTCAGAGCAAGCCTATGACCCGTTCAACCCGGAGGTGGCGCCGCCGCCCCAGGACCCGCAGGATGGGGAGTCCGGGGACCTCAGCGGCGCCCTGGAGCTGGTCAACCAGGCCATCAAGGAGGTCCAGGGCGAGGTGGAGCGCGAGAAGAGGAAGCTGTCCCGCATCGGAGACGAGGAGTACGAGCCCACGTCCAACGCCGGCGGACGCCCGACGGCGGCGGCGGCGGCGGTCTCGGCGGTGACGGCGGCGGCGGCGGCCGTGAAGAAGGTTGGCCCCAAAGTGGCGGTGGCGGCGGCGCCGGCGTCGTCCCATCTGGCCTACGACCCCGGGAGCTACCAGATCACCTCGTCGGACTACAACCCCACCCCCTGCTGCAGCAGCAAGTACACCCTGGACTCGGACGTCAAGGGGAGCAGCAGCGGCGCCGCCAGCTCCATGGAGTACGTTCCCACGCTGATGAAGAAGCCGGCGCCGCGGACGCACGCCGCCGCCGCACACGCACATGCACACGCCCCGTCCCTCCCCACCCCCACGTACTCCACGAATAACGCGTCCTCCAAGACGAAGTACACCCTGGACAACACCAAGCCCACCACAGACATGGAGTACGACCCGCTCTCCAACTACTCCGCCAGAATCGCCGGGAAGCACAAAAAGGACGAGGGCGCCAAAGAGGCGGGCAGACCGCCGAAGCCGGCGAGGGCGGCGGCGGCGGCGAGGTCGTCGACGGACGAGGAGTACGTGCCAACAGCCAAAAAGCCACGAAAGGAGAGCGATGGTAGAAATAAGTACACCTTCTCAGACACCGAGGAGGAAAGCTCTGGAACCGAGTACCGACCCACGTCGCTCAACCGGCTCCAGAGGAGAGGCGGCGGCGGCGGCGGCGGCGGCGCTGCGACCGTCGGGACCGGGAGGAAGGACGCCGTTTCCACCACCGCCGCCGCCGCCCCAGCCGCCGTTTCCGCGAAGGGTCCGGCGGCGACCTCGCTCCCGCAGAGGAGGAGGAGCGGAGGAGAGGAGGCGAAGGAGCAGACGGCGGCCGGGGATTCAGACGTTTGGGAACCGTGTCGCCAGAAGGACAACGCGGAGAACGAGCGGTTGGCGGCGGCTAAACCCGCTCCCGGCAAAAACAACGGCAAATCTGACAAGGCGCCGAAAGGGGAGAAGGCGATTAAGGCGGTCGGCGGTAAAGTGAGCGGCGGCGGCGGCGGCGGCGGCGGCGGCGGCGGCGGCGACGGCCACAAGGAGAGGAGCTCGGCGAAGAAACCGAGCAACGAATGCGTGAAGAAGGACGGCCAAAGTCAGCGGAAGAAGGAGGACAGGGTGAAGGCGAAGGAGCCGAGTCATAATAAAGCGCCCAGAGAGCTCAAAGAGGAGAGAAGAAACGTGGGGAAGAGCAAGTCTGTGGAGCGGCCGGTGAGGGCGGACTCGAGTAAAGAGCGAGCCAAGGGCCGCGAGAACGGGGGAGGGGACAGCAAAAGGGCCAAGGTGTCTGACAGGGAGAAGGAGAAGGAGAAGGAGAAGGAGCACAGCAAGCACAAGGAGCACCACCACAGAAACGGCAAACAGGAGATGATCAGCAAGCGGGCGAACGACGTGAGCAAGACCGGTAAAATCGGCTCCAACAGCGGCAGCAGAAGCGCCTCCAACAGCGGCAACGCCAAGAGCGGCGCCGGCGGCAACAAGGTCGCCGCGGCGAAGAACAAGAGCCTTCCCCTCGAAGCCAAGAAGGTGAAGGAGAAACGGCGAACGCCGAGCCTGAGCCACGCCGATCTGTTCGGCGACGAGAGTCCCGAAGAGGCCGGCGCCGTGTCGGAGGAGGAGGACGACGACGACGATGATGATGATGATGAGGCGGACGAGGTGCTGGTGAGGAAGTCGGCCGACGCGCTGAAGAGACGCCGGGTCATCAAGCCGCCGCCGCCGCCGCCGCCGCCGCTGCCGCCGCGGCCGAAGGCTCGGCCCGCGTCCTCGGAGGAGGAGGAGGATTGCGGCGTCCTGAGTATGGAGGACGGCCGGGCGGAGATGGACTACTGCGGGGTGGACCTGTCCATCCTCCAGGAGGACATGGACTTTGACTCTGATCCGATGGAGGAGTGTTTGAGGATCTTCAACGAATCCAAAGATGTCAAGAAAGAGGACAAGGGGCGGCAGGCGAAGCAGGTATCGACGTTTTCTCTCTCTCGCACAGAACAGGCTAACAAGGAGCTAACAAGGAGCTAACAGAAAGCTACACTGTCTTCCTCTTTTGGTTTCAGAGTAATGGCCTACTCTGTGTTTTTAAGGGCTATAGCTTCTCCCATCTCAAATGAGTCAGGAAACAAGCATTCAATTAAAAACCAATTAAAATATATATATATACACTTCATTAGGGGGGAAATGATGGCCCTGATTAAGTTCTACCTTATTCTTGTTCTTCCTCCACATTCGATTGTGTGTCTTCAGGTATTCTGGTCCAGGTGTGTTTACTTTGCAAGCCATGCCACTCGGCAAAGTAAACATTCAAACTCTTATTTGAACAATACCATAAAATGTAATCCAAAACCATTTCCTCGAGTTCAAATGTCAAGCACATTGCACACAAACAGAACTGTGTGTGCGGGTGAAATGCAGAACAAAACATTGCAACATCTATTACGTTACTAAATGTTGTTGTTAAAAATAGACGTCTAAAACCGTACATAGCGGTTATATAATGTTTCAACAGCAGTCTAGCGAGACACGTCTCCAGTTATCAGCATTTTTTTATTCGAACACTTTGAACTTAATTTGATATTAGCCCACACAGTTAATGAAGTCCCTGACAAATAATAATAATAATAATAATAATAATTGAATAATGTGGGATGTTGCCGCTAATAACTCGCGTGTCATTATGTGTGTTTTCGAGTAGGAATGCGATCGCCTGTGTGACACACTTTGTCAAACACACCTCACCTCAAACTCACCTCACCTCACCTCGTCAGAAGTCACACCTCCTTGTAACTCCTTGTAACTTATTAAACACGTCTTCCTGAAAACCCACATGATGTCCAAAGAGCAGGACAACTTTAACATTAACTCTCGACTTGACTTTTCACTTCATTAGTCTTCGGTTTCGTCTAACTGTATTGTTTCTTTTTCACCCTCGGTGATTTAGACACTAGACGGTCTTTATTCTCATTTTGAATAATTGTCGTAATCGTTGTAAACGTTCCCTTGTTCTCCTAAGCCGTCTCGAGACTCGGGAGAGGAGGAGGAATGCAGTGAGGGGACGTTAACCACTCTGTTCCCCGGCCAGAAGAAGAGAGTCTCCCATTTTGCTGTCAAAGGAAGCGTAAGCGGGATATTACTACTTTCATATTTCATTGATCCAGCGAGCCGTATAGTGGGAATGCCCTTGTAACTTGTATTGAAACTAAACGCAGTACTATGTGTTTAATTTAAATGGTACAATAGAATACATTGTAATCATCATAAGCATGATTTTGGCTTTTCATGATATTCGAAAGCCTGTCCTGAAGCATCCAGGTCCTTAATCATATCAACGTAATTGAGTTTTTAAGGACAATATAAAGATGATTGATCAATTTAACATTTTAATCATGACAAGACCACACCATTCAATTCTAATTCAATGATTGCCAATCTTTAGAATTGAATTATACCAGTGCTGTAAGAATCATGCAGTCCAGATAACGGCGTCATGTTTAAAAGCCAGAGAAGGCGCTCTTGTAATCCGGTTGTCTTTCTAGGAGGTGACCTCCAAGTCGGCGGTGCGGCCGTACCGGCGGCCCACGGCGCAGGAGATCTGCTACCAGCGGCTGCAGATGGCCCAGCAGCAGGCGGCGCAGCTGGCGGCGGCGGTGAAGAGCGCGACGGTTAAGACCTACGCGAACAAGACCCCCTCAGTCAAGACCCCCGGAGCCAAGACCTCCTCGGCCTCTCCCAGCTCCAGCTTCGCAGGGGAGAGGAAGAGGATAGCACACCGTCCCAACCCGCTGGCGCCGTCTTCCTCCAAACCCGGTACGAACACATCCGCCTTTTAACGGTTTAACTTTAGCTGTTGCCTTTGGGTTTTAAATACGTTTGTTTTGATTGAGACGACACTTTTATCCAAAGAGACAAGTGAGGCTGAAAATAGGCTCTTCTATCCCTCTATAGGTCATACCATGAAAATAACCTCATGGTAAAGCCTATTTTGTATACTCCTGTGTGATACTTGACAAATGAAAATAACTTTCTCAATCTTTTCATCACCTTAAAACCAGGAGAAGAGAACACTTATGCCATATCACGATATTATGATATCTAAAATCTAAGACGATATCTTGTCTCATATTACAACATCGATATAATATTTCATACCATCATAGAGAGAGAGAGAGAGAGAGAGAGAGAGAGAGAGAGAGAGAGAGAGAGAGAGAGAGAGAGAGAGAGAGAGAGAGAGAGAGAGAGAGAGAGAGAGAGAGAGAGAGAGAGAGAGAGAGAGAGAGAGAGAGAGAGAGAGATATATATATATATATATATATATATATATATATATATATATATATATAGAGAGATATATATATAGATATATATATATTGCCTAGTCCTAGCGGAGAACAACACAGTGTTATAGTGGTAAATCTACACTGTATTGTAGATACAACTGCGGTCCATCTAAGTTTTATTTATTTGTGTGTGTTTTGCTCTCAGCGGAGAGCAGGCCAGCCGCCAGCCGGGTTCTGTCCCCCAACCGGACTCTGCCGGCCCACCTGTCTGTCAAGGCTCAGACGTCGGCGGGCATCATGTCCAAGACCTCCTCCACCATGGTCCAGAAGAGACTGGCGCACACACCCACCATGAAGGTACCAACAGACACAAACTTACTGATGACAGGATGCAGGCTTTTCATTGGCCCTGTGTTTACACGAGGGGATGATCGAGAGTCTGCGGCTGTTTTTTAATTTTTCGACTGTATCTAGATTAAAAAAACTCAGAAAATAATCAGTGGAATCACAATAAATGGAATTAAAGACTAAAAACAAAAACAACAAACAAAGAAGTGCGCACCGACACACAACGGCCGTCATCTTAGATGATGATAGGAGCACTATGTCGCTTTTACATGTTGCACTTTTACATGTCTGTTTCTCTCCCTCCCTCCCTCCCTTTCCTCCCCTCCCTCCCCCTTAGAGCTCTTCCATGAAGCGTCCGGTCATCCCTACTGAGTTCGGGGCCAAGGTGCCCACGAACGTCCGCCAGCGCTACCTCAACATTTTTATCGACGAATGTGTCAAGTTCTGCCCATCCGAGGACGTCGCCTTCCACATGGTATGAGGAGAACAACACACTTCATCTTCATCCATTTCATTCTATGTTTGTTGTTGTCCTTTATTCAGAAATCATTTCCAGCTTAAAGGACAATACCGGTCGTCTGGGTAATCAAACCATTATAACTCTCATGGCTTCACTAAAACAGCCGTTACCAATATTATTCATCAAAATCACTTTGTTGTTCTGATTCTGCCTAAGAGCATTTTTCATGAACACACCTGCCACGAATGTAAACAATAGCTGTATAGCACTTTGGTCTTTCTGAATAGACATTTAGTAGTACTTGCGTGGCGATCCACTGTTATTTTGTCCACTCCGTACTAATGGACACATTAGTACACATTAGTACATTGCGGTCTAACAACCAATTGCGATTCTATGGGGCGCCATCAAAAAAAACGTCACCTCAAAATCAACATTGATTCCAAAAGGCCAAAATGGTCAGTAAAGAAATTGCCATCCAAGTCGTATATCTGTGTGTGTGCGAACACAAACAACAAGCGGTGTGTTGTGTTGTTTCAGGCGCTGGATGAGGAGAAGGTCGCCTACGACCGCAGCAGCAGTAAGAACATCTACCTCAACGTGGCGGTCAACACTCTGAGCAAGCTGCGCAGCAAGAGCGGCTCCTCGCCGGTCCCGCCTCCCAGTAAGCCCCCCCCCCCCCCCCCGCCTCCCCTCACAACCATACAACAGTGAACTTGTATTATGAACCCTGACCCTAACCCACTGCCAATCACTTTGGTTCCAAGTGTGAATTTGTCCACAGAACAAATTGATTTAGACAGGGAAGTTGTGGAATGCGTTTTTCTACATATATAATGAATTATTCTACATATAACTCTTGATTTAGAAATAAAAGTGATTGCTGCTGAAAAATGAAAGGTTGCAGTATTGTTCATTCAGGACACGGTTGTGGTCGCTGTGTAGAGGCCGACACTGCTACACTGCTTGTCTCTGCCCCTACGCAAACAATCCTCCCAAAGTGAAAGTGGATTACATTAAGTTTATGCTTATGTACAGTACGATTACAAAGCTTTACAAAGCTAACACTGTGTGTGTGTGTGTGTGTGTGTGTGTGTGTGTGTGTGTGTGTGTGTGTGTGTGTGTGTGTGTGTGTGTGTGTGTGTGTGTGTGTGTGTGTGTGTGTGTGTGTGTGTGTGTGTGGTGCGTGCAGAGGCTGTGGGTTCGGCGTCCCACCGCAGGACCATGTCCCACGAGGAGGTGCTGGGCGGGAGACTGGCCGCCACCACCAGCTTCACCATCAACCGGATGGGGAAGCAGCAGGAGGAGAAACTCACCGGTGAGCAGCACAGAGGCCTTTAGTAGTCCTTCTCCGTTACAAAAACAATTGCACTTACATTTGACTTTTCCTCTGCTGGTACTAAAAAAATGACTTTCACTCATCGTTTTATATTTCAGATATTCATTTGTATGCGTTTTATTTCCATCCATCCGAAGCTGTATCTGCTCGCTTGCTGTATTTCTTTCATGGGACCAGAATCAAAAACACACACTACACTACAAGAGGTTTTAAGATAAACAAGACAAGATGACAGAGTTGTTGTAAAGCATCCCAGAATGTCGTCCAGCCTGTTTACCGCCTGGCCCCTGGTCAGCGGTGACTCAAGTTTTGCTGACAACAGTGGAGCCCATTCATCCGCCCTCGTGACCCGCCCACAGCGAGCGGTCGGCCCTCGTCTGCTGGGGACGGCCACCAGACTGCAAGATTTAACAAAATGTTTATTTACGGTTTTTAAAATCATGAGAGACCACACGCATTACGCCGTGTAATTATAAATCCCTACAATTTTGTTCCTGTAGTGCGTGGACTGCAACTATTGCACCACACACGACCCGACTCCACTCATGAACAAACCCGACCCCAGACTCTAAAAACCAAAACTATCGCCATCAAGTGTGAAATAAACCGGACGTAAACAAACATGGCGGACGGCGTTCGGTGGTTATAATCACATCGATGGTTATAATCGATACGTCCATGGTTATTGTATGATTTTTCTATAGAGAGTTGGAAGTGAGTGATCTCAGTGAACCTACTGAACCTACTATTGTATCAGAGCTTTCAGCGCTGTAGTGCTGAACACTACAGTGTGCTAGAGCTTAATTAGATTATTAATTAGATCTCTATTAATTAGAGTGTTCTAATTAATTAATTAATTAGAATTAGAGCCCAATACTTTGATTTCACTTAATGCACTCTAGCTCGGCTCTAAAAAAGAAACTAACTCGCCAAAATCAGGACGAACCCCATGACCCCTAACCAAGGGTTGATCAGATTGTAATGGAGACGCTTGGAACGGATCTACACTTTGTCGATTTCATCAATGACCTCATTTGATTGTCATGTTATATAAATGCAGGAACATATAATTGACGCTAGTGGTTGAATGGCAGCTTTAATATGGTGGTGGTGGTGGTGGTGGTGGTGGTGGTGATGATGATGATGATGATGATGATGATAGTAATAGTGTGAATTCACACTCATTTAATGAGTCAAGTCGGTTCCATCTCTTCCCTTCTTGTGATTCGCCAGGCATGCATCTTCTGCAGGTTCCTGAGAAGATGATGATGCATGCCTGGCGGAAGCCATTGCTTGGCTGATTTGTGATGTGTTGGTGTTTGTGTTGCAGGGGCCACGTTGTACAGGAAGCTGAGGGCCTACCTGATGACCGAGGAGCAGCTGCAGGAGCACTGCTACCCCAGACCAACGCCAGAGTCTTCTGGGAGAGCCATCATCTACAACCAACCGGAGAAGAAGGCGCCTGCGGACCGTGAGTGGATCCTCTCAATGATTTAATTCATCCATTATAATTTGACTTGTGACTGCGTATGTAAGTTGATGTTGATACATGCTCTTCTTATTATTATTATTCTCCTGTTTTTTAATGTTAGATTTGTATTATATCACATTATGCTCACATTCAGGAACATTACATAGAACAAGCTGTGACACAATATGCCCACCCATATTGTAAATGCACTTTTTTCCTTTTAACTAAATAAGATACAAAAATAAAAAAGCGACGGCAGCATATACATCAATATTCATTTTATTGGCTGGTATGTGACTGTTTTCCATTTTAGCATTAAGACATTAACCCTCAGTTGTAACTCAGCTGTCATGTTTTCCGTATTGCCTGGTTGTGTTTTAATATATAATGTTTTCTCTGCTTTAACTGTTTCCAGCATTCACAAAGATCTGCTGCCGCTGCGGCGCCGAGTATAAGATCAATGTTCACGGCAGCTGTGTGCGTAAAGAAGAGTGTAACCATCACTGGGGTCGCTTGCGGAGACACAAAGGTACGTTTCTCTGATCACACATAGCGTGACACATGTCGACAACTCGTTGTCTGATGCTGTTACTGTTACTGTTATTTTGAATCGCACCATCAATACTTCTGTTTACCTCTCTCTCTGTCTCTGTCTCTCTCTCTCTCTCTGTCTCTCTCTCATAATCATCTTCCTCTCTCTACCAGTGTCTGGAGGATGGGAAACCAACTACAATTGCTGCTCCGGGGCTGTGGGCTCTCTGGGTTGCCAGGTTGCCAAGGTGACGACCCCCTACGCCCCGGCCTGCTAACATATTGTTTTAAATTTGTGTTTTGGTGGCTCACAGCAGAGCGATGTGACGGATGAATATGTCTATGTCTACAATACATGCATATCTTCATACATATCTTCTGTGTGTGTGTGTGTGTGTGTGTGTGTGTGTGTGTGTGTGTGTGTGTGTGTGTGTGTGTGTGTGTGTGTGTGTGTGTGTGTGTGTGTGTGTGTGTGTGTGTGTGTGTGTGTGTGTGTGTGAACAGAAACGCCAGAGAATATATATCATCACATAAATGTATATGTACTCATTACTTACTTACTCACTTATTACCACACCACCAGGGGGCAGTAGTTTCTCTAAGTGTTGACTGTGATGTAATCATCGTTTTGTAGTAAAAAGCGGTTATTGAACCTTTTTGCTTTGCCCCCCCCCTCCAGCAACACGTGCAGGACGGACGTAAGGAGGCGGTGGAGGGATACGTCACGACCTTCAGCAAGTCTCTGCCACCAGATGGCGACGGAGGGGTTTACGCCCTGGACTGTGAAATGGTGAGTCGAGTTTGTGAGAATACAACCGTGTTGTTGTTGTTGTTGTGTATGGGGGGGGGGGCGTGTCTTCAGTCAACACCTGAAACTGATCTCTGCTACACTCTGTGTGGAAGGACTTTATGACCCCTTGGATTGTCCCCGCATTGCTTTCCCTTCCCTTTCCTTTCACTGTTTTTATTTTATTTTATTTTGTGTTCCCTCCTCCAGTGTTACACGAAGCAGGGCCTGGAGCTGACCCGCGTGACGGTCATCAACTCGGACCTGAAGGTCATCTACGACACCTTCGTCAAGCCGGACAGCAAAGTAGTGGACTACAACACGCGGTGAGACGGCTCTCCGAAGGCTGGACACTTAATAAAAACCAATTTGGGTTTGGGAAACTTTTTGATTGATCTCAGCCTCACCTGTAATGTGCTTGAAACCGAGTGTGTGTCCTGTATTTTGTTTTGCTGCTCAGGTTCTCCGGGGTGACGGAGGAGGACCTGGACAACACCACCATCACCATGAGGGACGTCCAGGCGGTGCTGCTCAGCATGTTCAGCGCCGAGTCCATCCTCATGGGCCACAGTCTGGAGAGCGATCTGCTGGCTCTCAAGGTACTTCAGCAACAATCAAATAAATGGTCAACCTATATAGTTACGTAATGGTTTCTCTCTCTCTCTCTCTCTCTCTCTCTCTCTCTCTCTCTCTCTCTCTCACATATCCAGCCAATAATCACTCACTCCCCCCCCCCCCCCCCCCATCCAGCTAATGCATAGCCAATAATGGCCTGCCTGTCTCTCCTCCAGCTGATTCATAGCACGGTGATAGACACGGCCATTGTGTTCCCTCACCGCCTGGGCTTGCCCTACAAACGTGCCTTGAGGAACCTCATGGCAGACCATCTGAAACGCATCATCCAGGACAACGGTGAGACACGCTGTGGAAAACTATATAAAATATAACCTATAGCTTATTATCACACATAAGACATTGAGTATATATAAACATTACCTTTTGTGCAACGAAAGGGAAGTGTGCTAATCTCCTCTTTTCTTTCATCACATACAGTATATAGCACATAGGCTGCGCTTTACATGAGTCGCACTCACCTGTTGTTTTTTTAAAATTATTACATTATGTACAATTATTTATGTACATGTTTTAAATCTTGTTTTCGTACAAGACATTGATATGCTTGTGTTGTTGTTGTTGTTGTTGTTGTCTTCAGTGGATGGCCACGACTCCAGCGAAGACGCCAGTGCCTGCATGGAGTTGATGTTTTGGAAACTCAAGGAGGACGCAAAGGTCAAGAGATGACCTCTAACATGACCTCGCCGCCGCTCCGCCGCCGCCGCCGCTCCTCAGCACGGCTTCTGGGACCGCACAGCCCAGACTCAATGTCCCCCCAAATACAACACAGCTTCTGGGGCCGCTGCACAACACAGGCGAACGGTCCTCCTGAAATAATACACCGCCTCGCTGGACCGGACCACACAGGCCGGCGCCGGCCCCCCCGAAATAAAACGCCAACACCACAGGTGCAGATTTGGCGCCGACGGCCCTTTTCGTGGCGTCGTTCCCCTCGGACTATAAGAAGAGGAGGGGCTGTCGGTGGAGGCGGCGGCGGCGGCGGTGTCGCTTGTCCACAGGCGAGCCGGTACCAGTGCGGTCCGCCTGGCCAGGTGAGATGGGTCTACCTATTGGAGCTGTCCAAGTCCACCCCCCCCCCCCCCCCCCCATAACCGCTCCAGAGGCCCGGCGCCGAATAGTGAGACCACTGCTTTCAGTTTGTCACAATGCATTTTTCTTCTTCTTTTTTTTTTTTTTTTTGGGGGGGGGGGGGGGGGGGGGGGGGGATATATCTCTGCTTAAGTGGTGTCCCTCAATGCCTGGAGTGTTATTAATGCTTCGTTAATAAAAACCCTTTTTAACTTACTACTTTAAACAAAAAAAGAAATGCTAGGGCATTGTGTTCCTACGGTGAGTAATCCTATCGACGCCGGGCAAATTGCACTATCTATGGGAGCGCCCTTATTATTATATTATTATTATTATACGTAGGGCGAAAGTCTGAGTACCTCATATGTAATAATGTATACATTTCATATGAATAATAGTGTGGTGACTTAGTGAACTGATATAATAGATGCGATTACTATCCGAATGCACTTTTATTACTCACCTCGCACCTCAGTTTGTTTATTTTTTTGGTTGTTTTTTTTACATCACGTTTAATGTGGTTCATATAAAGGTTATTTTGTTAAATTATTATTAATCCTATAATACTTGATCAAGAGACCCTTAAACAGAACTAAATGTCCCCCAAAACCTCCCGACTTAGTTTGAGCGAACGGCGTGACGACGTTCGCTGTATTTCTTTCACCAGTGCACTGCATGAAATACAAACGATGGCCTTTTGTTGTACCGGCGCCGGGAGGGCATCGTACTAAACCCGGAAACAAAACCTGTTTTAGTATTGTTCAGATGCTCGCGGGACAGTTGGACAGTTTTCACCCGGTTTTTTAGTTAAAAAACGATTATCATTTAAAGTAAATGACCTAACGCGCTGTTTTATGTTGAAAAGCGACATATATATGCTGACTGAAAAAAAAAAAAAAGGACTTGAGCGCTGTACATAGGCTGTAAGTAGTTGACTTTTGTATATGTTCATTTCTGTTTGTTTAACTTTTTCTATTAAAAAACAAAAAAAAGTAAAAAATAAATCTAGTTGCTCTTATTAGCACGCCTGGTCTTTACTCAAACTTTCTACTTCCTGACAAACACTGAGCTTTTGTTTTTAGGTACAGCACTTCTTCAAGCCAGGGACCCCTTAGAGAGGATCCAGACTCACAAGGACCCGTTAGACCCCCTACCTTTGTTATAACCTGAACATCCCATTGAACATATTATATAATTATATATTATATAATATATTGTCCTTGTATTACTGGCCAGGAAATGTATTAATAACATGTAATAACATGCATTGGAAATCTTGTGCTCCCCAATTAACTCAATTAACTTTCAGGTTATGTCCCCCTTGAAAAAAAATGACGCCCTAAGTAATTATCTCAAAGGTGCGCTTGTTTTCAATTGTACTTTTTTTTGTAAAGTTGTATTAATTATTTTGCGGACCCCTTGGCCATATGCCGCGGACCCCACTTTGGGAACCACTGCTGCAGGGTCTGGTCTGTCCTGGACCTGGGGTGGAGCAGCAGGTGCAGGGTCTGGTCTGTCCTGGTCTGTCCTGGACCCGGTGTGGAGCAGCAGGTGCAGGGTCTGGTCTGTCCTGGTCTGTCCTGGACCCGGTGTGGAGCAGCAGGTGCAGGGTCTGGTCTGTCCTGGTCTGTCCTGGACCTGGTGTGGGGCAGCAGCAGGTGCAGGGCTGCCGGTCCTCAGCAGATGTGCGGTACGTTGGGAGCAACATGGCCGGGAAATGCTAAACTGAAGAGGCCCATCCTTTCTTCAGCATGTTAGCCTATTGAGCTCCTGTCTCCACATGTCAGGATGCATCCCCCCCCCCCCACCCCCCCCCCCCCCCCCCCCCCCGGCCGGCCGGGACTCAGGTATAAAGGATCCGCTGAGCGAGGATCAATACCGACACAATGTTGGCTGACATGGAGGGGGGCTTCCCAGTGTTGATCCAGTGTTGCCCAGATTTGAACATGTGGAGCGAAGCGGCTTAGAGGGGTCTTCTTCATTATCAACTTCGATCTCTCTCTCTCTCTCTCTCTCTCTCTCTCTCTCTCTCTCTCTCTCTCTCTCTCTCTCTCTCTCTCTCTCTCTCTCTCTCTCTCTCTCTCCTTCGACTAGCGGGGGGGGGGGGGGGGGGGGGGGGGTCGCTGGGGGGGATCTGACCCCATGCTGAGAGTCCAAGAGAGGTTTTTATCTCCATTAAGAGCCGGAGAAAAGAAACACTTGACTGCCCTGCATCCCGGGTTTAACACCCACCAGGGATGGGAAGGAAACCGGCCGGGAGAGACGCTGGACACAACAAAGTATTGCACCAGTGAATTAAACAAATCCCAAATCCATTATTCCACAATAAACAAATACATGATACAGAGCTGTTGCCATGACCACAGAGAGAGTTTGGAGAACGCCGGTCCTTAAATAAAGCTCTGGCTGTTTGAAGGCTCTCCAGTTTTGTGCTCTCTGAGTCTCAAGGGCAACCTTTGCTCCTCTGTCCAGCCCCTGACCTGTTGGTGCCTTTGACCCCCCCCCCCCCCCCCCCCCCCCCCCCTAACACACACACACACACACACACACACACACACACAGTCCGGCCAAATCCCACAGCTGCCTGTCTGTCCCTCTCTCTCTGTCTCTCTTTAATCTCTCACTCCGCCCAATTAAGTGCCGGCTCTTTACTCACTGCTGGCCAATATTGATCTCCTGGTGGGGCGGCCCATCATGGCCACCCTCCTCCCAGAGGACCGGCGGGAGATCAGAGCGCCCTAATGAGAAGATAATACGTCTCCCGGCCTCATAAGACCGGCGTGATGAGAGGCGTGGCGGTCGGATCGATAGGTTTTGGATTCGACTTCATCTAAATAGAGTTTGAATGTGATTGTGTAGAAAGGATCGGTTCGGTTGGATCACTTTTTTGTTTTGTTTTGTTGAATTGATAGTTGATGGGTCGTCCTGTTAGACATAGCAGGACAGCGCAGATGATGCTCAAAGGTTCATCTGTGCATGTGTGTGTCTGTGTGTGTGTGTGTGTGTGTGTGTGCGTGTGTGTGTGTGGTGAGTGTCAGTCTAAGCCGCGAGTGTGTCATAGCCGGTGTCAGGGCTCACAGCGTGATCCTCACACTCGCGGGGTCTTAAGAGGAGCCGATGACCCGCCGAGCGCTCTCCCCCCGTCTCCCCCCAGGTCAAAGGCCAGTCGGCCCCGATCGATCCCCCCCCCCCCCTCCCCCCCTGCGCCCCCCCCCCCCCCCCCCCCCACCCACCTCAATGAAGAAGTGTAAAGCTCGGCCCTCTGAAGCCCAGATGCAGCAGCAGCCGCTGATATCAACAGCCCTGAAAAAGCCTTTTCAACGCCGCCGCCGCCGCCGCATGCCCATCGATCCATGCCCCCCCCCCCCCCCCCCCACAGATAACTGACAACGACAAAGCGACCCTCCTGACAGGCCCTTGTCAATACAAATCTCCACTATTGATAAGTCATTAAAGCGTTTAAGAGGGTTTCTGCTGTTTAACCCAAACATCTGTTGAACAGAAGCCGTCGACAAAAACCCAAAACCGCTCTTCATCCTCCCCCCCCCCCCCCCCCCCCCCCCACCCCCCCCCCCCCCTCGCCCTGCGCCCATTTTAATTGTGCTATAGTTATGTGGCTGTAGTATTTTTTTGTATATATTAAATTATAATTGGTTGTCTGACACAAAAACAGAAAACACGCTCTTTGATGTCCTGCTGGAAGACTGAAAGATTGTATTTATCATTTCTCTACATATTATATATCTAAAAGCATCCCCTGTTGCCAAGGCAACACAGCCTCACACAGCAAACTGTCCAAACTTGTACTCCACATCACGCAGGAGGATAAACGCTGTGAGTGTTTTCAACCCGGGATGACACACCTTGTGCTCTTCTTATTTCCAGCGGAGGGGATAAATCCCATAGTGGTATTTTGACAGCGTTTCATTAAAGCTTCCCGGTTTCCTGCATGGCTGCCAGGGCGCCTCCTGCAGCGGAGTGCTGCGCTTTGTTTTGCCGCTGCCCTAATCCATGCATGTGTAAGTGGATCTTCTAAGAGGAGGATAACTCCCTGTAAGCTCTTTTAAACTCTCCGGGAAGTACTGCCAGCCACTCATTTCCCTTTCACCTCCTCACTTAGAGGATTCCCCATTATATTACCGTTTTATATATTTATACACACACACACACACACAAAACAGTCGTTTTGAAATGTAAAAAAAGAAGAAGAAAAAAGTATGCATGCATACGTATACACATGCTACATTTCGACATCGTGTGTTGAAGTGTTGCTCATATCATTTTAATATGGCGCCGCTGAGTATCCCAAAAAGGGGAAAACCAAAACCCCTCCAGAGTCGGTTTGTCCCCCCGTTTGATTTGATTTGATTTATTTAATTGTATCAGAAATGTCTTAAAAGACATCAAGAAACCACAATTGAGGACAAAAACACAATAAAGTCCAGGACTTATTTCCATTGTGGTCCTCTCACCTGTTGAAAGGGTCACACCCTTGCGGGGGGGTCAAGATGAGGCAGTCAAGGCCCTAAAGGTCGGCGAGGGGCTGTGAATGAGGAGGAGGCCGTCACCGGCGGTGAGGCCATTGCTCACCGAGGCCGGACTCTGAGGCTGTCTTGTCCCCGAGCCTGGACCTGGGGAGGACCGCACCCCCGGACACAAGGAGAGGAGGAGAAAGAGATCCGGGGGGTAGAGCTGGGTGTTGGCTGTGGGAGGGAGGGAGGGAGGGAGGATGGGAGGGGAGGATGGGAGGGAGGGGAGGATGGGGGGGGGGGGGGGGGGTTGCACACAACCACACTCTTTGTGTGCCTATAATCCCCCCAGCCAACACAGCTTTGGCCAGGTTTCATCATGAAAGTGCCATGAAATAACTACTTTTTTCCCCCTCTTTGCGGTAAATCTCCCCTAATCCCGCGGGCCGCGGAGACAAAGGCCTCTGGGACCTAATTCTGGAGCTTTTAGTGGGGTTGAGGGGCCGGCCCGCCGAGCCTCTTCTAAATGACTTATTTCTATCAGACACTAATATAGCTTGACAGCCAAGAACGGCGAGGAAAAGAGAGGAGGAGGAAAAAAAAGTGAAAAAGGGGGAAAGGAGGAACACAAACATCTCACATTATTTTGAAGTCTGAGCGGCGTCTGAGATTGTGTGCAAGCGAAGGCGAGGGGAGCGTTTCCACGAGCCCACAGGAGGAGCGGGAATCACCTCCCTGCCTTGGATAGTTATACAACTTCTCAAGTTTTAATTTAAGTTTGAATGCAGAAGGTGATTTAATTGTGAGGTGTAGAGATGCCCGCTGTCAAGTTGTCATCAAATGTGCGCTGTGTTTGTTTGGTAGGCCTCACGCTTTTATTTTGGTTGCCTTTTTTTAAATTTCGACTGCCGTTTTCGGCGCGCCTCCATGGACGGAAACAAGATGGTCACTTTACAGTTTTCAATTAAAACACACAGTCCCGGCCTAAAGGTATCAGATATTTGTGTGGTATTCTTGTGTTACCGTCTCTTAAGGAACAACATGCCGTCTTAACTACCGCTGATACCCATGAGAAACATAATCTAGCTGTCAGTGGACGGCTTAGGGTTTCTACTCTGGACACAGAGTCGGACCTTTAAGGAATTTACATCTCAAAATCCCCTGATTGTGGGAGTTATTAGAGATGGGTTTGTGTGTGTGTGTGTGTGTGTGTGTGCGTGTGTGCGTGTGTGTGTGTGTGTGTGTGTAGCCTGATGAGCTTAATGATGTAAAGGAGTAGGCGTAGCACATACTAGTAATAAACACACAATGTTTCATTCACTTGACTTATTTATTTATTTATTTTACACCGTTTCGATTTGATTGAAATGGATGTAGAATTACATTTATATCGAATTGAAATACATTTGAAATAAATGGACAATGTCTTGAAGATAATGGGCAAAACACTCACACATGGTGCCTGTTAGAAAAACAAGTCCTTTAGGGGAACCGGATGAGACTGTCCCCATCCACAGTATGGGAGAAAGAGGGAGAAAGGGGGAGAAAGAGGGGAGAAAGAGGGGAGCAAGAGGGGAGAAAGAGAGGGAGAAAGAGGGGAGAGAGAGGGGAGAAAGAGGGAGAAAGTGGGGAGAGAGAGGGGAGAAAGTGGGAGGGAGAGGGAGAAAGAGGGGAGAAAGTGGGAGGGAGAGGGGAGAAAGAGGGAGAGAGAGGGAGAAAGAGGGGAGAAAGAGGGAGAAAGAGAGGGAGAAAGAGGGAGAAAGTGGGAGAGAGCGGGAGAAAGAGGGAAGAAAGGGAGAAAGAGGGAGAAAGAGGGGAGAAAGAGAGGGAGAAAGAGGGGAGAGAGAGGGGAGAAAGAGGGGACAAAGTGGGAGAAAAAGGGGAGAAAGTGGGAGGGAGAGGGAGAAAGAGGGAGAGAGAGGGGAGAAAGAGGGGAGAAAGAGGGAGAAAGAGGGAGAAAGTGGGAGAGAGCGGAGGAAAGAGGGAAGAAAGAGGGAGAGAGAGGGAGAAAGAGGGGAGAAAGAGGGGAGAAAGAGAGGGAGAAAGAGGGAGAAAGTGGGAGAGAGCGGGGAGAAAGGGAAGAAAGTGGGAGAAAGAGGGGAGAAAGTAGGAGGGAGAAAGAGGGAGAAAGAGGGGAGAAAGAGGGAAGAAAGAGGGAGAAAGTGGGAGAGAGCGGGAGAAAGAGGAAGAAAGAGGGAGAGAGGAGAGAGAGGGAGAAAGAGGGGAGAGAGAGAGAAAGAGGGGAGAAAGAAGGAGAAAGAGGGAGAAAGAGGGAAGAAAGAGGAGGAGAAAGAGGGAGAAAGAGGGAGAAAGAAGTGAGAAAGAGGGAGGGGAGAGGGAGAAAGAGGGAGAAAGAGGGAGAAAGAGGGGAGAGAGGGACAGTCCAAGGCTGTTCTTCTAATCTGTGCTGCCTCGGAGATTAGCCGCCACATTGTTGTAATTGTTTTAACGGGGGGGGGGGGGGGGGGGGGGGGGGAGGGAGGGGGGAGTGAAGCTGTCCTCGCCATAAACCTCCCAAGTTCAATAGTTTCCCAAACTTGAGCCCTCGCCTCCCTCATCCGCCTAATCCTGCCTAGCGCCCGGCCTCCCATTGGCTGCCGGCTAAGGGGAGCCGGGGAGGCGCTGGTTAAATAGTCTGGGGGGGTTTCAGGGAACTGGTTTCACACATGACCCAGTGTGGCGGTGGTGCGAGGATCAGGACCTGGTTTCTCTAGCGAGTTGGACTATCTCACAGGAGGACCTCAGAGATAAAGGGACACCACAGTCCGGACCTCAGGTAGGAAACATGAGAGACCAAACTCACAATAGTTATTAACATTTTAGCATTTTTAGCAGCATTTTTAGATTAGCCCCTAATTAGCCATATTGGCCTATAGGCCTACTAATGATCGCTGACATCATTAGGCCTATGACATCATCATAATTAGGCATCATTTAATGATCAGTAACATGAGTTTTCAGTTTAAATTAAAAAAACATAATAGTCACTTCTGTTGAAATCTTCTGCATTCATTCAATCTTTCCTTCTCTCTTAAGCCGGTGGCCTAATTAATAGATTTGCATGAATGCTTATGAATGAGTGCTTAATCCAAGCGTCGTCTAATAAGTGATGTGTTCCCCTCCACAGCACCGCTCAGGAGGATGAACGGTTTGGGTTTCTGCGGGCCGCCGGGCCTCCATGCCCTGCACAGCCTGGGCTCCATGGGCCTGGGTCTGCACCACCAGGTGGCAGACCAGTACCGGGTTTACTCCCCCGCCGCCGGCCCTGCGGCCAGCACCCTGTCTGTGGCGGAGAGACTGGCAGGTGTGTGTTTTTAACCTTTTTAAAAAAAAAATCTACTTTTTAATCTACTTTTTTTTAATCTACTTTTTAATCTACTTTTAATCTATTTTTTAATCTACTTTTTAATCTACTTTTTTAAAATCTACTTTTTTTTAATCTACTTTTTTTTAATCTACTTTTTTTTAATCTACTTTTTAATCTACTTTTTTTTGGCCGTAGGTTCTGCTGCTGTTTGTGATTGACTGAAAGCAAACTGCAATCAGTGGTTATAATTAGGGAGTGACCATGCACAAAATCTTAAACTTCACATTATATAATCAATAATAATAAAGGTATCCTTCCTTTTTGCGTCCATTTGTCCATCTCCTCATCCAGAACTCATCCTGGAGGCTCGCTATGGCAACCAGCAGAAGCAGCGCCGCAGCCGGACCGCCTTCACGGTGCCCCAGCTGCAGGCCCTGGAGAAGGCCTTCCAGCAGACCCAGTACCCGGACGTGGGGCTGCGCGAGCGGCTGGCGGTCTGCGTCAACCTCCCCGAGGCCCGGATCCAGGTCAGCAGAACCAGCAGAACCAGCGTCCAGACAGTATGGAGCTGCTTGAAATATAAAAACAAAGCTTTATTCCCCTAAACACTAAAAACGGCGCCGCCTCTCTCTCTCCCTCCCCCCCCCTCCCCCTCACCAGGTGTGGTTTAAGAACAGAAGGGCGAAGTTTCGCAAAGGACAAAGATGCGCCCCACTTTCCAGGGAGACCGGCGCCGAGGAAGCACCGCCGCATTATGACAAGGCAGGGCGAGAAGAGGCCCGGTTCTGCGGCCAGTGGGGCGTCGCCAAGGCAACCACGGACAACCACGCCGCTCCACTTCCTGCGGCGGAGGCCAGGGACTTCGCCGCCAGGTCGCCCCACACGGACGCCGGCGTCCCCCGGTCCGATTTCCCGCAGCAGCGCTCTCCCCCTCCGCTGTTCCCCTTCGTGGCGGGCGGCGGGGAGCAGTACAGGTTGGTCCGGACGGGCCAGCAGGCCGTGGGGGTGCTGTCCCTGGAGATCCCCCTCGCCCCCGCCGCCTTCTGGCCCATCATGCACCAGCACAGCGCCGCCGCCGCCGCCGCCGCCGCCGGCCTGGGGGGCGTCCTACCGCCGCCGCCGCCGCCGCCACCGCCGCCGGCAGGCAAAAACTGTAGCCTGTCCCTGCAGACCGCTTGCTCCGGTGCGGCGGTTCATCACCCTCACCTGGGGCTGTAGCTGTGCACACACACACACACACACACACACGCACACACACACACACACACGCACACACACACACGCACACACACACACACACACACTTAAACACACACTTAAACACAGGTCTCAACTCTTCATGGACACAAGACTCTTGGACAGCAAAGTGCAGAATAAATATTGCCATTGTTGAGTTGATTGTGTGCTTGATAAATACTGTTGTATGTTTTTACGGCCATGAAGAAGAACTAGTTTACTGTTATAAAAGTTATAATACTGTTATAATAAAGCACTGTACCATAGTTACATCAAGTACAACAAAAAAAGGTATGTCTACTTAAAGTAATCGTTTGTTTTTTTACGTTTCACTAAATGGTTTTGCAAAAGTCACCCGGCGACAGCGGCACCACTCTGGTGGAGTATGAAGTCAAACGTCATTGTGCAAAAACTCAGAAACCGTTCAGAGTTGTTCTGCCAAGTTCTTCCATAAATATCACGCTTTTACTTTGAAAGGGCGTATTGACACAACCTATGAATGAAGTGTTACAAGAGAGCTGAGCATCCTTCAAATATGATATCTAGATAATATATGTAGATATGAAATAGGACCCTTAATACCCTAGGGTCCTAGGGCACTAGGGTCCTATGGCACTAGGGTCCTAGGGTCCTAGGGCACTGGGTCCTATGGCACTAGGGTCCTAGGGTCCTAGGGCACTAGGGTCCTAGGGCACTAGGGTCCTAGGGTCCTAGGGCACTAGGGTCCTAGGGCACTAGGGTCCTAGGGTCCTAGGGCCTAATGACTACACTAATCAGCACCCAGGACATCAGGTCAAGGGGACATGCTGTTTTTGGGTGTTGAACACACAGAAAGCAACCGGCTGTGGGCTTATTATCAGTAACCTTAACTTTATTAACCTTAACCTCATTTACCTTAACCTCATTAACCTTAACCTTAACTTTATTACCCTTAACCTCATTACCCTTAACCTCAGTAACCTTAACCTCATTAACCTTAACCTTAACTTTATTACCCTTAACCTCATTACCCTTAACCTCAGTAACCTTAACCTCATTAACCTTAACCTCATTAACCTTAACTTTATTACCCCTAACCTCAGTAACCTTAACCTCATTAACCTTAACCTTAACTTTATTACCCTTAACCTCATTACCCTTAAGCTCAGTAACCTTAACCTCAGTAACCTTAACCTCATTAACCTTAACTTTATTACCCCTAACCTCAGTAACCTTAACCTCATTAACCTTAACCTCAGTAACCTTAACTTTATTAACCTTAACCTCATTAACCTTAACTTTATTACCCTTAACCTCAGTAACCTTAACCTCAGTAACCTTAACTTTATTAACCTTAACCTCATTAACCTTAACTTTATTACCCCTAACCTCAGTAACCTTAACCTCATTAACCTTAACCTCATTAACCTTAACTTTATTACCCCTAACCTCAGTAACCTTAACCTCATTAACCTTAACCTTAACTTTATTACCCTTAACCTCATTACCCTTAAGCTCAGTAACCTTAACCTCAGTAACCTTAACCTCATTAACCTTAACTTTATTACCCCTAACCTCAGTAACCTTAACCTCATTAACCTTAACCTCAGTAACCTTAACTTTATTAACCTTAACCTCATTAACCTTAACTTTATTACCCTTAACCTCAGTAACCTTAACCTCAGTAACCTTAACTTTATTACCCTTAACCTCAGTAACCTTAACCTCAGTAACCTTAACTTTATTAACCTTAACTTCCGTAACCTTAACCTCATTAACCTTAACTTTATTACCCTTAACCTCAGTAACCTTAACCTCAATAACCTTAACCTCAGTAACCTTAACCTCAGTAACCTTAACTTTATTAACCTTAACCTCCGTAACCTTAACCTCATTAACCTTAACTTTATTAACCTTAACCTCATACCCTTAACTTTATTAACCTTAACCTTATTGTATTTATGATATGTGATATGTATGAAGTATGTGTTGTGGCTGACGGGTCAGTGACGATTATGATGATGATGATGATGATGATGATGATGATGATGATGATGATGATGATGATGCCACCAGCATCATCATCATCATCATGGTCACCATCACCACCATCATCATCATCATCACCATCACCACCATCATCATCATCATCATCATCATCATCATCACTATCATCATCATCATAATCATCATCATCATCATCATCATCATCACCACCACCATCACCACCACCACCATCATCATCATCATCGTCATAGTTACTGACGGACGCAGACCGGCGTAACGACGCCACCTGTGGCTCTCTGACGTCCGGTCCCTCCAGCCTCCTTCCTGGTCCTCACCGGCCGACACCCGACACACCGCCGCGAACCGACGCCGTCCCACCGGGAAAATAAATAAAATAAACCGTCTCCGGACCCGGTTCTGTTGGGTCTAAATCAGGCGGGTTTCCGGAGCGGACGACGCCGCAGACCCGTATTCTCCAACGCGGGTTACGCCGGCGGCTCTCCGGCTCTCCGGTTCTCCGCTGAGCGGCGGAGGCTTAGAGAGACGACCCGCCGCGGGAGGGGAGACAGAGACACCCGGCGTGTAGCGATGCGCCGCGTCGAGGCCCGGCAATGGCGACGTGCTCTCACTAACCCGCACCGACAGGTAAATATAATCTGTGAAATATTATCTATCTATCCGTCATAGATGTGGACGGAACAATAACCGCAGCGCCGTGTACCGTTTACCGTTTAAAACCGCCGTCGCCAACGGGCGCGAGCTGGCGGAGCGGTTGGGCTAGGCTAGGCTAAGCTAGGCTGGGCTAGGCTAGGCTAGCGGAGGATTAGAGGAGTCGCCCCGCGGTGTTTACGGTCGTGGCCGCGGAAAACGAACACTTCCTGTCGGGGTTGAAGCGAAGCGTAGCGCAGCAGCTGTTCTGGTGGACCGGGGTTTCCCCTCGACGGTGCGGACGGTACCGACTGTAACATGGGGGGGGGGGGGGGGGGTACTTCGGTGTGTGTGTGTGTGTGTGTGTGTGTGTGTTAGACGGATATATCTTTTAAACGGTGTCTATCAGTGAATTGTTTCATGTTCTGACCCGTTTCAACTTGTTCCGTTCGGCGTCCGTTCGCTGGAAGTTAGCCGCGGCTAACGGAAGGCTATAACGCTAGGCTAACACTTTCAGTAAGCGTTAGGCCGGGGGGGGGGGGGGGGGGGGGAGTGTTTTTTTTAATGTTGTTTGGGGTTTTTATTGATGTGCGGCTCGTCGGGTTCGGTCGGCGGCCCGCTGGATACCGTCGGTACCGCGGGCTGCGGACGGTCCGTCAAATGAATGGAAACGACGGCGGCGTTAGCCTCAGATATCGGTTAGCTGACGCCGACCGGCCTAGTGACTAGTCCCTAGTGACTAGTCCTTAGTCCCTAGTGCCTAGTCCTTAGTGCCTAGCTCCTAGTACCTAGTGCCTAGCTCCTAGTGACTAGTCCTTAGTGCCTAGCTCCTAGTGTCTAGTGTCTAGTCCTTAGTGCCTAGTCCTTAGTGCCTAGCTCCTAGTACCTAGTGCCTAGTCCTTAGTGCCTAGTGCCTAGTCCTTAGTGCCTAGCTCCTAGTGACTAGTCCTTAGTGCCTAGCTCCTAGTGTCTAGTGCCTAGTCCCTAGTGCCTAGGAGTTGATCATTGTTTTGTACAGAGCTAGGACACAGCAGTGCACTACTCTTGGTCCCCTTCACCGCTTCCTTAACGTCCGCGTCAAGGGATCAGTGTTGACATGGCTGTCTCTCAGCTGGGTGGGATTGACAGCTGTCAATCATAGCTGTCATGGCAGGCAACCCGGGGAGTGCTACCGTGAGATAATTGCAGATGATAACATGAGTAAACGGTTACTAATGGTTAGTGAGCTGTTACTAATGGTAAGTAAGCTGTTACTAAAGGTATGAGTTTAATACGTGACCAGTTGTGCCAGTGTGTGACATGCTTGTTGTGTATTGTGTGTGTGTGTGTGTGTGTGTGTGTGTGTGTGTGTGTGTGTGTGTGTGTGTGTGTGTGTGTGTGTGTGTGTGTGTGTGTGTGTATGCATGTTTTTCTTAGTGTGGTGTAAGAGATGTACTTAGCCGGTGCTATCCATTAATTCATATTGCATAATGTTAATTATTTATATGAAATAATATTCAACCATATGCTATTAAGGTCGGATACAGCGTAATGCTGCCTTTCTGAAATGGCACGATGTAATGAAGTAGGACGACATGCCGGTCTCTGAGCGATTACCACTTAATTAGCGTAATGTTGAACCAGGCTTTCTCTTTCGCGCCCATTAATTCACGTTTAAAATGTATGTTTTATTTATTCAACAAGACTTGTCTATTCCGGCTTTTTTTTTCACAAAGTGTCTTTACTATAAATGTGCGGTTACTTCCTCTTGTACAGTAAAGAGCGTGACCGACTACTCGGCAATGTAATGATTGACCTCACTTCAGCAGACACACACACGTCTTACATTTACAACCAGGAAAACTAATTCTTAACCACATAAGAAACCCTATTTGTCTTTCGAAAGCCTTGAGTAGAAATTGTAATAATACAAAATATAATAATGACCTGTAATGGTCAATTAAATAATCAATTCACTCATAACTCAATCGTTGCTTATAACGATGCATGTAGCATTGTCTCTTACATGTACGCAAATACGTTAGTCTCATGTAGTCTCTGTATATTGTTACCCTATCATGAAATTATTCAGACTCTAATCTGCATTATATAGCTTTTATATAGTGTATATAAAGTTGATCCAGATCTTGTTGATGTTGACCCTTTCATTTGCCTTATCTTTCAAAGCCTTCTGAATTTCCTTCTTGGTCTCTAAAAGATGTTAAGGGCTGAAAGGTGTCGCTCTCCTCGATGTATATTATGTGTTTTGGCGGGGTCATTAAAAACATAAGTTTTAATGCGAGTAGCGCTGCTTTTACTCATGACGTCTACTGTGGAATAGTTCTGCTCATATTGATTGGTTTATTGAATTTGCTTGTGCTTGTCAGGGAGCAAGATCCGATTTCAACTCTAGTATGGAAAAGCTTCTGTAGACACAATTTGATCTTGAATAAAAAGGTTTCCTTTTCCAACTCCATTCTATAGGACCACCAATACATTTATTATTATAACTCTTGATTATGTTTGCCAACATTTTGTATTTCTGTATTATTCAATGGTATAAAAAATAGCCACTTCAAAAATTCAAATATCTAATCACGTTTTTTTAAAATTCCTACGCCATATGGGGGGATTATGAATGTGTTCAGGTTGTTGGTTGAAGGGAAATGTCTGAAATGTGCCATCACAGATGATGTACAGGCTCTCTGTAAGTAATCACCGCATGCCCAATAGGTTGAATTTATTTTTGTTTGTTTTCCAGACATCGACCTGAAATTCGAGACCGACCACAACTTAACTCTGTGTTGCTCACTCCTCATCGCCTCCCATGACGTGGCCCTGCAGCATGGAGGATGGCTACCGTCTCGCCAAACACTGACCAGAAGGAATGAAGGCGCTCTGGGGTTTGTTGCCAAGCAGCCTTGTGGACGCAGTAGCCGGGATTCGGAGTGATTGTCTATGAGCGGTACTGTGTGCGTGGGCACATCTTAGCACTACCTGCCCACTTCAGGCAGGGACATGCAGCAGCTCTAGTGCAGCGCTGGGGAAACAGAAACGGAAAAGAACTCGTCTCTGGTGAACGAGGAACAAGCGCATCAGACGCCGCCGCCGCCGCAGCAGAAGCGACAACAACAACAACAAACAGAAGAAGAAGGAAATACTAGTCCGTAGGCCGTCGGCCAGACACAAGGGGAACTTCAGCTGCGGTTCCAGCCTATCGAAGTGTCTTGTGATCTGGTGTACATTTGCACACACCTCTCCTCTGTCTTGTGCGGTCGCTTGTCTGCCTCGTCTCTCCCCTAAAGTGTCTCCCCTGGTCGCTTTCTTTTTTTTTTCTTTCTGGAGTTTCTGTGGTTTGCATGGCCGGGGAATAATCGTGGAGAGGCCAGGGTATCACAAGCTTATGGATTTTGACAAGAGAGGTGGCAAGGGTGAGACAGAGGAAGGGAAAAAGATGTCTAAGGCGGCGGGCAGCAGGACTGGACATGGGGGCCGGAGTTCAGGGACCAACTCCGGGGTGCTTATGGTCGGCCCCAACTTCCGCGTGGGGAAAAAGATTGGCTGTGGAAACTTTGGAGAGCTGCGGCTGGGGAAGAACCTCTACACTAATGAATATGTGGCGATCAAATTGGTAAGGAAGGGCAACGTGCTCTATAAGAAGCACATGGGTTCGACCGGCTGTTTTTATTTTTTTATGCACATCGTCACCGCAGCTGTTTTGAGTGTTTCCACCACAATATCGAACATTGTTCTAAATCTGAGACTGCAAAAAGTGCAGTAGCTTTTAATTCTTCATCTGGTTTTTGTCTGCTGTCATTTCTTCCAGCAAGTAATGAAAAGAATGCAAGGAGGTTTTTTTTTTTTTGGTTGTTTGCTGCTCATGACCACTTTAATCAAGTCCACTTTCCCAGAGCAGCAGCACAGTGCCCCAGTGCGATTGACTCTGTGACCCGAGAAATCACACAGGAAGTATTCGAAAGCTGTTGCCACCCCCCCCCCTCCCCCACGGCCTCACACACCCCTTCACTCCCAGCAAATATTAGTTTTTCACTTCTGCTCTGTCTCACTTGTGGTTATTGGTTAATGAGTCAACCGGCGCTTGTATTTATCAAAGAGGGAGAAACCAATATAGCCAGACTGGGCTGAGGATTAAACCCTTTCAGTTATATTCACTGGCATGCTTGTCTGCAGAGAGAGAGACAGGCGGTGGTGTGACTTAGCTTAGTTTTATATGTATTTGAAACAATGTGCAGCATTTTCTCAACCAGCCACAAAAGCTATTTTAGAGCATTTTTATGTACATTTCTTGTGTACATTTATATACGTGACTAAGGAAGTGAGGTGTAATCTTGTACTTGCCAGTATAATTGGGTGACTACAGCCACCAGTCGTGTATCTTGTCCGTTTGATGAGATCATGCTAGGTTTTGTGGGTCTCGAACATTTTATTTGCATGGAAAAATGTTGATTCACTGGTGAAGGAACATGCACACAGCGCTGTAATAAACCACATGAAATGGCCAGGGCTGTAGGCCTTCTGATTGGTAGCTGGAAGTTGGCTAGCAACTGAGCTGCGTTTCTACTTCCTTCGCGTTTCGCGCTTGCATGTTCTCCGCTGGTCGCTTTTTGCCTTTCGTTAAATGTTCCCCTTCCTGGAGCTTTGTAGACATTTTCAAGCGGCATCAAAGCTTAACTTGCCCACCAGACTTCTCCTTTTTATTTTTTTTCCGTGACCACACCTTTTGATGCAGTCCTCGCCTGGCTTCGCCCCCAGTTAAGTTGTTGTGCAGTAGCCGGCGGCGCCTACAAGCACAGAGCAGTGGGTGCCTGGCGTCATGTCTTCCTCAGCCACAATGGTCTGTGTATGATTATACTTACATTTGTATCTCCCAGGGAGGTCATTATCTCTAAACGGGCACCCATTGAAGGCTTTGGTCACCACTTGGAAAGGCAGAGTTTAGCCTAGGGATGTAATTGCAGTTCTCTTCTACTTAGAAATGTAAATCCTTAGTTGTGCTAAGGACCCCCCCGCCCCCCCGCCCCCCCCACCCCCCATATACACCTCTTCCCTTCTGTACACCCGCCCATCTGTTTGGGTATTTTTATCCCCATGATGTCCAGCTATATCTGGCTCTGGCATAAGAACCAAAACATTGCTGCATGGATCTTGTGTCCCAGTGTGGGCCAAGCCCAAGTGTTGTGAATGAACACCTACAATGTTAACAGTGTTTCGTCAATTGCTGTGGGGGTCCCAGTTTTTCTCCAAAGCAGCGACGCCCCTTCAGAAAATCTTCTGATTCGGATTCACGCGGGGTTATTGGACGGGGAGTCGATCACCCCACTTGAAGCCTTGAATGTCACGGGCTGGCGGTAGGGCCACTCCTGTCATGGGAGGCTGTTCACATACGTAAAGACATGCGTAAAGCCTGCTCATCTGGGAGCACCTGTTATGTGCATGCCTGACGCATGCAACACCTCACCCACATTCATTTATCATTCAATTCCAACAGTATAGGCTCACTAGTATTAGCCAGGCTGAAATACCTGTTTTTTTGGGTGATGGACTGCTGTTACTTTGTATTTTGTTGAGTATTTATACTGTATTCTGTATACAATGCCCATGTGTCAGAACAACAAACAATCACAAATATGTTTTTCTTCAATGAAATACATTAGATAATAGTTATAATTGTAAAGACTTGTTATAGTATGCACTCCCTTGCTCAGTAATACAACATCAGTAAGGCTGTGTTCACATAGCCTATGAATGACCTGTTTACCAGTAACTGTGGTGCTCGGTTCTACTTCCTCTTTGT
Source organism: Merluccius polli (assembly GCA_030340625.1). Taxonomy (NCBI): domain Eukaryota; kingdom Metazoa; phylum Chordata; class Actinopteri; order Gadiformes; family Merlucciidae; genus Merluccius; species Merluccius polli. Next base: position 62,609 of record JAOPHQ010004308.1, on the reverse strand, counting down.
TTAGCCCACAACATGGATGTCCAAATGTTGGTCGGTAGTATTTATATTTTAAGTGTCTATGCATTTTTTTGTCGTTGTACTGTGGCGTTGTAATAACATCTTTATTACCCCGATATTACAGCGATTGGACCCGGGACAAAGGTCACTAGCCGTGTCACCCTGCACCAGCATGTGCTAGCGGCCACGCAGATGTAGAGTAGGCCCGGGCGCAGCCTTCATTACAGCATCTGGAAGCACGCGAGAGGGGAGGAGGAAGGGAGAGCGAGAGGGAGAGACCGCCGAGCTCTGAAAGGTCTTCTTTGTTAGCCGGCTCGGTCGACACACAGTAGTTCAGTCTTTGCTTCAGCTGGGCGCCTTCTCTGCCCTGACAAGCGCCTGTGTGATGGAGGCTGCAGAGAGACTGTAGGCTTCGCTCCCATGGGGAGATCCCGGTGTCTTAATGAAACGCCGACACGCTGCGGTCACACGCTTCTGGCTTAATGTGGAACACCTCCACACAACACGCAACACATAAAAACGCACGTATTCAATCACCCGCCCATGTACGCCATCCGAGCATGATCACAAAAAACACTCAAGTTGAACAAGGAAATGACAATGCAACCGCTCCTCACACATGCAATCATTTTTTCCATTAAACATATCTACATTAGTTGTTTTTATGGCCTCTGCTGATCACAGCCTCGCTCCTTCTCCTTGTATTGACTCTCGCTTCGGGGGTAATGCTGGCTGAGGTCATCCAGTCCTTCTTGACCTAGTCCTTGTGTTTGCTTGAGGTGTGGAGATTACACACAATCACTCCCATCCAATATATCCTTTGTGCACTGCGACTTCAACAAATCCATTTTCACCTGTCATCGCCTGCAATCCACCCGTGGAAGATAAGAGGCGTGGTTATAATTGCTCTAGCCTTGACTTTTGTCTGTAGCCCATTTGCAATGAGGAGCACTGAAGTCGTTCATTGGTGGACCCAGATAGGCGGTGGCTGTGAATCGCGCCGACTGTGAGGCTGGGATTACATGTAAGAAGTAATGATCCGGCGGTGGGCTCGGATTGGGCCTGTTGCTGTGGCAGCGATTGACCGCTCCGGCGGTGGCTAGTAGCCATAGTGTCAGCTGGATGTGGGAGGAGGCGGAGAGTGATGAGTGATTCCTACTACTGCAGGGACTTTAACCGTACAACCTGCTCATGGCAGCAGGATAGAGACGGGGAGTGTGGGGGAGGGGAGGGGTGAAATGACCTTGAAGCTCACAACTGAGTTTATAGAAATTAACAATATGTATGGTGGAGTATACTGTATGCATTGAGGGGCAGCCATTTTAATGCAGAGAGAAGTGCGTGCTTGTGTGTGTGTTGCCGGTATCTCGCGTTGTTGACCTAAAACACTTTTATAGTTGTGAGCAAAGCTCAACCCGCCCCCTAGGTCCTAATGACACCTTATAAAACCACAGGGTTACCTGCTGATACGGGGAGAGAGGCAAAGTGAGACTGCCTATGAGTATGATTGCAGAGTGCCTCACGCTGTGGTCACTTGTGTGAGCGTCTGACTGCAGGAAATCTGAGTTGGCGTATCTTGCCTCCTTCTCTTCCTCTCCCCTGAAGCATGATAAGCGGCTCTGGTTGCAGGCTAGCTCAGCAGCCTGCAGCCGGTCTCCGCGCTGCAAGGCCATAGTCGGCGAAGCAAGTGCGAGGGCATGCAATCTCTAGCGGCGGGCCGGCGCTGAAATTAAAGTGCCCCTCTCCCGGGCCCTCCTGGTGAGCAGGCAGGGCGGGTCGAATGACGAATCCTTCGAATTCAACCACATTTAATAAATCAAAGCCGACCGATGCATAATGTGAATATGTGCACACTGCACACACGTACACACACTAATGCTGTGATGTAGTGCCGGTGCAGATCTTACTGATTTTAATCAGCAAGTCGGTGTAGCTGTAGCAGGAGTAAGTAGCATGGATAAGCAAGATCAACATTGTCAGTGTTCAGTGTTTGACTACATGGGTGTAAATTATAACTTTGCACACGAGGCATTGATTTATAGCTGGACGCAGGGTGTGGGCCAGCAGTGCACATGTAATTGAAGACTTAGCGTACTTCCTGGTTCATGGCAAGCCACTAGTCATATTTTCCATTGGCGAGTCCGTAGGAGTTACCCTCGATACTCACGCCATGTTATACAAACCAGTTCAGGGCAACATTTTTAGGCTTCAGGTCAGATACTATTCGGTTCTCCAGCTATGCTATATGACCCACCTTGTTGACATGCTTTGTGTATGTTTTTGCTGAGTCAGAATTACCAGGTAAAAATGAGATGGTGGTATTTTGGGAAGTGTGTTCAATAGCCAATCAATCCATCGTTTAGGCTAAACTCATAAAAGACACAATCATACAATCTAATGTTTACTCTAAATGTCAATTTTGAACAGAAAGTTTGAACTCATGCGAAGCTAAGGGTGAACCAGAGTGTGAGCGGCGCTGACTCTGCCCTACTGCGCCTGAAAGGGGAGGAAAGCCTGGCTCTGTCACTCATGGACGACTTGAGTTGTGGGCTCTTCCTCCGGCTAGCAGCTGAGTTGGGCATGTTGGAGCGAGCGAGCCCAACTGTTGAACGTGAACGCAGAGAAACGCCGCTGCTGTTCCCTAATACCTTGGCTCTTACAACGGAAATACGATTGCCATAGAATTTGGCCGCGGCTCTTAGAAAGCCAGTGTGGCACCTCTACTGCCTATAGTGACTTTAAAACACACACACACAGAAATCCATAAAACCATATTTACACATTATTTAAGTTATTTAGAGATTATAATTGTACATGACGAAATCCTTTTCCCTGGCAGCCATGTTGTGTGACACCCCAGGGGGATGCCTTTTTAAAGACCTGTATGGACGTCCTCTGTACATGATACATCAGGAAGTGTCCCTGCGATCCTTTCCAAGTCAATGGCCTCTGATTTCTTTTTTTGTGTGTGTGTGTGTGTGTGTGTGTGTGTGTGTGTGTGTGTGTGTGTGTGTGTGGGGGTGGGGGTGGGGGGGGGGGTGACTGGGGCAGCTGATGGTTTCATCTGGGTCTCTATATCTGAACTGAAACGGGAGAAGGGCGCTGGACACCGGCCAGCTGTTGCTCACACCACTTCCCTCCCGACACCACCCTCCAACCACACACACCTCTGGTTATAAAGATGGCCTTCAGAGGGGGGGAGAGAGGGAGAGAGAGAGAAACACTCAAACTCAGACTTAGTGTGTGTGTGTGTGTGTGTGTGTGTGTGTGTGTGTGTGTGTCCCTCCCCCTCCTCTTACCACACAAATAGTCAGGCAAAGGTCATGGCCTATTCTGGGCCACATACATAATACTAGGTCAGTTCCCCTTGCGTTGCCACACAGACCAACACCTCTCCACAGTCTCTGTCTCTGAAGCCTTTCTAGATGAGGGTCAAAACAACAAGCTATTTACTTTTGGCTGGGCGATCGCAGCATCCAGGTCATTGATCATCTTTTTAGACCAGCCGGACTTGTTATTATTTTTATTTTTTTTGTGAGTTTCAGTAGCAATGTACCGTTATTGGTTATTGCATTTTCACCATTAATATTTATGTGTGCGATATTGAAAGACCACTGGTTATAATGCCTACTGTGCACTTTTCAAGGGCAGCTAGGAGTCACATTTCCCACACATCTCCAGGGTCTTCAATCCGATGTCGGCTAATGGAGATTGCGTCCCCTCGCCTAACCTTTTTTTTCTTTGTCACACGTTTGGTTGCACCCGACCCGCTTATCTTTTTCCTTGCGGTTGTTTATTCATTCTGATGTTCGCCGGAGCCAAATGTGAGGGCTGTGAGCTGTGGCGGGACAGAGATGAGATTTATTCTGGAAAACATCAGATTGTAGAGATGATTAATCCCAGCCAGTCGCTGGGGTATCTTGGGAGCTTTTGCGCAGGTCTGCGAAGGTCACTACAGGTTAAATTATAGAAACGACCATCTAATCTGCGTGACATGATGATATATGCTGCCAGTGGCTTACCGAGCCCTGTGGCATACTAATCAAGGATACTTGAAATGGTACAGACCGTTGTTTTTTACACCCATTCCCCAAACTGTTTTCTTATCAACAAGATTCACAAACTAGTGTGCATTAGGTTTTGTTTTTCTTCCAAAAGTCTCCTTTTACATGACTGCCTCTTTTTAAGAAGCTCAATAAGCCGACGTCAACAACCCATATGGCCCATAAATATTGAGATAAACATTGCTTGTACAGGTTTTCACAAAGTGACCGACCAAGAATAGGCCCGCTGTGACCCACTTTGGGTCCTCACACACATTTTGGAGACACCTTGCTAGTTGCTATAGTGCGAGCAGCTGAGTGTGAGAGCGGACTGCGGCAGCAGCAGGTGAAGGGCTCTTCTGGCCCGTGGGTCAGCTGCACCAGACGCCAGGCCTGGAGGCGGGCCAGCCCACCAGCCATAGACCCTGCTCCATATATGACTGCAGAGGCTCGCACCGCGTGGCTCTACTGTGACCTTATTAGAATCGGTAGCCTATAAAGTCTTTCTATTGATAAAAGAAAGTTGTAAAGAGTGATTTTACACATTGTTATCTTGTACCTCTTGTACTTCTAGTCATCGAAATGGTGTTGACTGCCGTTGTACTCCCCTGCCGCTTACAGTTTTCACACTAAAACATGTTATTTCCTTAGTATGGCGCTATGGTGATGAAAGTCCAAGTTTGAGTAGTATTATATTCATATTCATATCGTTCAGATGTTTGCTAGCAATGTCTATATCCTATATTACATCTTCTAGAAATAATTGAAGCTACATACGTTTCAGATTAAAATCATCAGAATTGCGCAGGTTTCCTGTAAGTGTCCTTCACAGCCTGAGCAGCATCTTTATGATCTTGATGTTTAAATCGTATGTTGCAAGACATAGCACCCCGACCATCACATTGTGAGTTTAACTGTTCAGCTGCCTGGGCCCAGATGAATCCTCGTTCTACAGGAGGATAAAACGTCCCACACTTGCTGGGCCAGAGCGCGGCCATTTACGCATCTATAGCCCTGGTCAGCCGCAAGATGAGCCGAGTCTAAATGCGTAAAGCTGCCATAAGCCTCTGTTTTTCCACTGTAAGCTGTTTTAGAAGGTCCTTGTGGTTTGGTGCCATCTGTTTTGATTCATTATTTATATATTTTCACCCAGCATCCTCCTCTCCCTCCCTCCTCCCCAACGTGGCCTGACTTGCGTGACATGCGCTTTAGTTCACATAGCAGGCAGATGACGTCACTCCGGGGCGCCCCGCCCTGCCTTTCAAGGCCGGTCATGTGACTTCCTCCTCCTCCACCACCGCCACCCTGCTCCACTTCCCTGTGTGCGGTTCTCGCTCTCTCGCTCATATTCCCTGACTGCTCTGACCATGCTGAACCCATCGGGTCATATATCCATCAACGTCGTGTGGACCTGTGTAGAGCTTAGCGGGGCCATTAGCCACCCTGTGACTCTTTTGGGGTCACGTTTTTCTTTCCTCTTTTTTTCTCCCAATGCCACCACTGCCATGTTGATGTTTTGACTCAGTGGGAGGTTTTTGGTTGTGTCAAGTTTTGGCTGTGTCTAAACTGACCAACCAGACAGGCTGTCCCCCATTGCTTTGAGTGTGTTTCACCCTAAAGTACGCTCCTTAATGCTCTCGCCAAGACGATGCCTGCTGGTTGACTAATGGCCTAATGGAGTCTATATGTCAGCTTAGCTGCCTTTCAACAGCATATGTAATTTGAGCAAGGGCTGCATTGTATTACATGCAATACAAGCCAAGCATTATCAACGGTCTCTGCAGACTTTGGAAAGGGAAACGCAACGTGAAGCAATGTTTATTATCCTATATATCATTCAACTATAATATTCGTATTTTATTTGTTTAACATGTGTTTAAAACAAGAAAGGCTTGCTGAGCATCCCATTCAGTTCATGTATCACTTGGTAGGTGGAGGGGAAACCAGAGCACCCTGGGAAACCCATGTAAGCACATGAGCCGCAGTTTGAAAAAAGAAAATATGGAGCAAATCAACACACAAATGAGAGCAGCAGTATCCGTTTGACAAGAGTCGGTCTGCTGCAATTATGAGAAAAGGGGCTTTAGTATTGGCTGCGCCAAAGCCTGTATGAAGATTAAGGAAAAGTATTACACTGGGCTCATACATTTTCTTTTTTTTCCGCCACCGCCAGCGGACTTGTTATCGTGGGACCAGGGTTAATTAGATTACATTTTAGGTTGCAAAGCTGCAGCCAGACGTGTACAATATGTCCTAGACAGCACTATCACTAGACCCGTCTTCACAATAGCCCCGCGCTCGGCATGCGCCCAACTGCTTATTCTGTTGCACATTTCTGACCCCAAAAAGTCTTCATCAGGCATTAAACAAGATGTACTCACTTAACATACAGTTCCCATAATCATAGCAATTTGTCATCGTATCATTTCTAAACATCCTTTTTAGTATGTCGTATAAACAGTCCCAGATGTAATGACTATTGTTGAGTTATTCCTGACAAAATGTCATCCAAGATGAGACTTTATTACAAGATAGTTTTACTTCACCTACACTATTCATTTGAGGTAGGCCAGTTCAACAAGTCTGCTTCTGTTCAGATGGTTCCAGTCGGCATCGGTGGCTTTCTCTTCCCTTCTAGAAAAAAGCTTTTGGGTTTGTGAACGAGACAAATGGCGGTAGTGAAAGTCATAGAGGCGAGCCAAGCCCTCGGCGCTGGTCAGCCCTCAGCAGGACATCGGAGATAAATTGAGCCTGACTCGGCATTGAGGGCTCCACAATCAACGCTGTATAATGTTTCTAATGCACTCTTCTCCTTCTCTCTCCGTCTCTTTCAGGAACCTATTAAGTCCCGGGCGCCGCAACTCCATCTGGAATATAGGTTTTACAAACAGTTGGGAAATTCAGGTAAGAAATTGAAATTGAAATTGAACATTGAAATGCACACATGGACCTTCCTGAGATTTACCCTTTGTTAATGCGTCTCTCCGGTCCTTGCCGCACTCGGGGGAAGACCCCAAATATTAAGTAGGCCCTGTTTTCCACCATGCCAGTCCACTGACTACAGTATGCGACGCTGATTATGCGATGACAGTGTACTGTGATGCATAGCTGGGAAACTGTGGCTCTGGAAGTGCGTCCCTTTGATCTGGTGGCTGGCAGACTCGCAGGCGGGCAGGCAGGTTTCAACAGAGAGGGATTGGGGCATAAAATCAGATGGCTGGGAGGGGCAGTGACTCGATAGGCTTCATCGCACTGCCAGCCCGGCGGCCTTGCTGGTAAATTTGTGAGTGTTTTTTGGTGTGGGAATTTGGCTGGCTTACTCTTGAGTACCGGTTTAATTATTTATCGAATTCTTTGAAGACATTTGACCTCTGTTTACCTCAAGAGACCCGAGGTAGGGCTTGACTACGAAAGCATCACTAAGCTTATTTATTGTATTTTTTTTCCTCCTTTTGTTTTGTCATTGCCTTTAATGTCACCCACAACACATTTTTCCCATTTAGTCAGTTCTCGGTAATCGCGGACAATGAGGACAATGAGGACAAAGTCAAATCCATTACAGACAGGAAAGGCCTGATTGCCAATTGCTAAGAGCATCAAGTATAAATCATCACCAGGTTGACTTCCCTAGTGATATTAGGTTTTATTTCATTTTTAGGTCATAAACGTCTATTTTTGTCTTGTGAGAGGTAGATTAACCTTGCTCTCAGTCCTACAGCCATACGCATCATATTATTGCATCAACTGTGTTTTGTTGTCCCAACAATGGGCAATGTATGAAATTATTATAATCAAATTAAGTTATCCTCCTACTAAATCCAGATAATCTAATAACCTTATCAATACACAGACTGAATGATGCAGTGTTTATTTTGCTCATCAGCAGAAGAAACACTGGATATCTGGACATCAGCTCCATGTTATTGTGTGGTTTGTGGTTCAAACTGCATGCTTGTACCACATTTAATTTGTAAGAGCATTAGTTTTGAAATCACGGATTTCAAAATGTTCAAATAGACGAAGCTATTAAATGAAAATGTGCACGCATTGCATTTCTCACATTTTAATTGAATTTGCTGAATTACCTTCATATGCACCAGTCATTAGTTTCAGGTGTTGTTCCTCTTTGAAGTCACGTGGCTGGCGTGACGTATATTGGCACACGTGTTGTGATGATATTGTATTGTGACATTGCTGCCAGTCCCCAGTATCTACTTGGTGGACTAGATCAAACCGCACATCCGCTGGTGTCACACTTCTCCCTACCCTTCACAGAACGACGCCACCTCGGTCTGCCGCTGGGTGTGTGTGCGTGCAGGTGTGTATGTGTTGGTAGTGGTGTTTGGTAATCACCTGCTCGTTTCCTGGCTCCCTGTGCCAGAGCAACAGCCCAGTACTGCTGTTAATATGGAGCCAGGGTATTAGGGCTGTCCTGGGCTATTTATAAATGGCCTTCTCCAAGCAGTAGGGCCATTATCATATATCTACTAGGATTGCTTTCTCAGCCAGAGTGCCTCCCCGCCTCTCCCAGCTTGGTGGACCCCAGCGAGGCGCTCGGGGGGGGGTGGGGGGGGGGGGAAACTCTCCTCCAATGCATTTCAATGCAAAAGGGGCGCTTCCCCCCCCCCCCCCCCCCTGTTTTGAGGCAACACGTGTACATCGCACATTTCCCCTTGAACTTAGCATCTGTGGGCTGCGCTGTGGGCGCCTCCTCCACCACTTCAGTCTTTCTTTTTTCCCCCAAGTCAATATTTTCTTGTTGTCGTTGCCGGTTTGTTAGCACACCCTGGCAATCCCCGCAGCCGCTAGTAGTAACACTACTGGCCTGCAGCTTTACTGCCTCTGACTCAGCTTAAGATGAGGGCTCAAATGCATTGACCGAAAAAAAAAAAAAACAAGCTCTAAATGCGTTGACCGAACCCAAGATAGAGCGGCTTTTGGTTAGCTCAGTGGGACAAAAAACGGGATATGGTAATATCTCCCTATTACCCCTTAAACAGAGACAGAGAGGATGCTGTTCTCCAACTAGTGTCCTCCTACTGCTGCTTGAATCTGAATGTTTGGCATAAAGGTCAGAAAGGAGCAGAATAAATTCACTAATGTTGTCGGCGTGGCTAAAGGTGGGCTGTGTGCCCCTGTCAGACCTGCGGGTATCAGATAAAGCTATGCTGTGGACTGTGCAGTGCTTAGTGACCTCTGTGGGCTTAGTGACAGTGTGGTAATGCTCTTCAGTCCAGGGCTGGCCCTAACTGGGATTCAGCCACCCAATGGCCCAACTGGGATCCAGCTTACCCAATGGCAGCACATCTGATCACCTACTTAAGTTTCTAAGATGGATATTATCAGGTGTCATTTTCATACTGTCCTCCAGATAGGGTAATTATGTAGAAATGACGAGGATTTAAATGGGATTTCAAGGTGGCTAGGTTGTCTTGACTGTGGTCTTCTGAGGCTATTTCCTTCCAGTTTGTATTAATCAAGGCACAGACTGGCTGGGCATTTCTACACTACAGTAATGCAAAACCTTTAAATGACGGTGGCGCATTTAACAGTGTACGGTGGTCATGAACACCACTTCCGTATTAATGAAAGTGCATGTGCCGGTCTTATGTAAATAACTCCTAACAAAGGACCAGCTGAGAAGATGTGGTCTTGCCTTCAGCCATTACCAGTGTGGTGGTGGTAGTAGCAGCAGCTGCAGCAGCAGTAGTAGTTGTAGTAGTAGTAGTTGTTGTTGTAGTGGTGGTGGTGAGGATGTGCTGAACACAGAAGAGTCATCCAGCTTTTAATGGACCGGCCATCAATTATTTAACCGGGGACGCAGTGCATGCAATCAGGGATAACACGGTATGCCGTGACTGCTGCATCCGCGGTGGTGGTGGCGATGATTTAGGGTGCCATCAATGATATATCTGCATGCTTACGCATACGTACCCGCCCCTCAAGGGCGTCCGCTCGCATGCCGTCCCATGATGCCGTGCCACGTACGTACATACATGCTGTGTTTATTCATCGGATGCCCAATGGATGCATTCAACTCGATATGAGCGATGGTATTTCTGTACCACGTAGCGTCCCGTGACCCGAAGAGAGAGAGAGGGTGTTTGTTTGTGCTTTATTTACCATTCTGCGTCCGATATACGCTCGCCAGAAACGACATAGTATAGCTGCATAGTAAAGCGCTGCGATCCATAACGTGATACGTGCTAAAAACAGAAGTCACGTTCGGAGAGGACACATTTTCCATCGCTCTCAAAAAAAAAACTGCAAGCTCTTATGCAAACGTGTTGTTCAATATTTTTTATCGGGATATATATCAGCGAAGATGATCTTATCTGCTCGTATGTCTACTCACGCCATAGCTCACGCTAGAGTTATACTACCGGATATTCATATATTACTCGTTCATTATTTATTACTATGGATTTATGCGCCAGGAGTCTGGACCGGACGAGCTTCCCTGAGACGGCAGTCAGATGTGTACAGTAGGAGAGATGACGTAATGTAACTTGTATAGACGAATCGCCACAGTGCTGGCTTTCACTGGAGACCAGCAGTGTCCATCTCCACATCTGTGTCCATCTCCACATCTGGCGTCCACAGCATGGGTCCAGTCCTCACAATACCCACTGTGTATTCAGCATAAGAAATGTGCAGGTAATTTAATCCCACAACTCTTGTGATTTTTTTTTTCTTTCTCCCACTGAGGGTGAAAATCACTGGAGGCTGCACAAAAATGTGTAAAGGTCATGCTTTGGTATTGCATTTTTATTTTGAAATAAAAGCAAACACACACACACACACACACACACACACACACACATATATATATATATATATATATATATATATATATATATATATATATATATATATATATGAACTGTTTCACTTTAATGTATTCACACGTATCAAGTAAATCATCTCGGCTCTGTTTCAATAGTATTAGCATAGTACTGGACTAACAGAAAACGCTCTGTAGGGGCCTGTTTTGAATCTATTCTTATTCATGTTATATAAGACTTATTCAATATTCAAAATGTGCGATATGGATATGTGCTCTTCACAGTGATGTGAGGAAGGCCATAAGGCGCCAGGCATGACACATGCAGAGTACAGGTCAGCCACCATTGGCTGGTGACAGTCTCTCGCCATCCGCTCCGCACTCCCTTTAAATCTTTAATGTGCATTATATCCCTCATTCTGCACTCCTCCTCCTCCTCCTCCTCCTCCTCCTCCTCCTCCTCCTCCTCCTCCTCCTCCTCCTCCTCCTCAACTTTTTTGCCCCCAACTTTGACATTCAATTGTAGGGCAGCATACTCTCTCTACCGTCTCTCTCTCTCTATATCTATATGTATACACAGTCTCTCATGCACACATTTTCTCTCCCCCTCTCCCCTCTCCTCCTCCTTCTCCTCCTCCTCCTCTCTCTCCTCTTGTCTCTCTCTGTGTTATGGAGGTTGTCTTGAGCTACAATGGGCTGGATTGTCTCTGAGACATTCGAGAAAGGAGACCGGGCTTATGAGCGCTTAGCATGAAAGGCAGCAAAATACGCCACTTCAGCGCACGCCATATTGCACTGACACCTATAATTATTACTACTACTACATATGATTCAACAAATGATGCCGACATTCGTCACGCTAGAACTTATTGTGCATCACACATCATACAGAAGCATGTACGTCAATTCGAGAGAAATTATCTAGTAGTTCTTGTATGAAGTAGATATGATCACCTGCGTCCTCATTGGTGCAGAGTTTCGTTGCATGCTGGTCTATTGCGTCCGTCTGTGTATTGCAAAGCCCAGGAAAACCCCGCTGTGCAGTTTTTCCCAAACCTCCTCTTTTATGGTGATGATTGGTGCTTACAGTTGGCCCTCACTACACCACCGCCTTCGGCAAACGCACCGAGCGGGAGGCCGTTGTCCCGTGCGCTGCGGCTCCCCTCCCCCTGATGATTATGTCTGCTGTGAATGACCTCCAGATTGTGGCCCAGTGTGGATGAGTGGACCTCCCACTGATCTCTTGTTTTCATGGCCTTGTCTGTTGCAGACAGTCGCCACCAGGCCTGGTTAACGTTTCCCCCGGCCTTGAACGCGGGCGTGCTTGGTGGCAAACTGCGCACTTGTGGTGGCGTGTGTGTGTGTGTGTGTGTGTGTGTGTGCGTGTGCGTGTGCGTGTGCATGTATGCAAGCGTGCAGCCGCGCACAGTTCAGCCCTTTTCCCCTGCAGGAGCGATCATGTAAATCCAGCGCTAATCCCGCCGCCCCCTGGTTAGCATTATGCACATAGGCACTGTGAGAAGTTTCCCACACTGCTCAGTAAACACACTTACTCTGTATTCTCTGTATGCTCCTTCGCTCTCTGACACACATGCACACGCCCACACACACACACACACACACACAGAAACACACCCATCCCTCTTTCAGTATGGTGTATCATTTTCTTAATTCACTACAACTATTGCATCAAACTGAGTTTCATCCTTTTATATTAAAAAACCCAGAACACAAGGTGTGATGACCACCGCATTTTGCTAACATAGTGAAAGTACAAAAAAAAGGTGTCGCAAAAACTGTGGGACAAGCGTAGCATCTGCTGATGCGATGCTTGTCCTACACTTTTTGTGCTTCGACATCAAAATCATGAGTAGGATGCCATGTTTGCAATTCATATTAATAAATGTAGATTTCTTTTTGATCTTTTTAAATGTAGATGTTCCCGATGTAGGTCATTTAATATCTCAAACATTATCATGATATAGCATGTTTTCTGGTAATTCAATACATAGTCTATATAACATTATCATGGTAAAGCCTATTTTTGTATACTCCAGTGTGAATTAAATACTAGACAAATGAAAAGTACTTTCAGTATTTTCTTATTTCCCTTGTCACTTTAATACCAGATAAAGACACCGCTTATGCCATATCACGATCTTACGATATCTAGTCTCATATCACAATATCGATATATCGCCCTGCCCTGGCCGTGTACAACAGTTTCATGCGTGCTGTCCTAATGTTTTCACGGGTTGCTTGGTCGCTTTTTCTTTTGTTTTTTAATGTACTGGATAGCCATGTCTGTCTGAAACATGACAACCACTGCATCTGACATGTCTGGTGTTCAGAGAAGTGGTTATGGTTCATTATGTGGATCCTGCTATAAATGTTTGAGTGGAGTCCACCCCATTCTTCTGAAGTCATGCGGATAGTTGCAGAACAGGATGTGGTGGTTTCTGAATTAGCTCAGGTGTGAAGACTGGTGATGGGTGTGTTGTCATTTGTTTAATCACAGTTACAATCTCAAAGGGCTTCAAGAATCGATGCCAAATCCTATTTCACGAGTTAGGGTTTCATGGTGTACGCCTAAATACTGTCAAGGTACGGTGGCCTCTATTCAAAGCGGTCTACCCCTTTTTTGTGAAGTCATTGTGTGAATATAAAAAAATGACTGATGGGATTAAAGCATCACTGATGCTGGTATTAAGATATAATCTAAATTTGAGGCTAGCGAGAATAAAGTCAATGTCAGGCCACACGCCCATTTACAAAAAAAAATAATTTAGAGAGCCAAAGAGGGGAAAAGACCGGGCTTTAATTCTTTTCGACAGACATTACATTTAAATGACTCTGGATAATGAATTTCTTGATTCTAGGTCAATTATGATGTTCCACTTACCTCCGACTAACACTGCATTACTCTGCAAAAATACTCCAGTTTCATTATTTCACATATCAGTGCATCGCCAATTGCAATTATCGGGCGTAGCTGCGTTTCAAAGTACAACCACCAACTCCTGAATGCCAAAGTGTCCTTTATTATGATGCCAATCTAATCTGTGCTAAGTCTAACCCATCTGTTTGTGTGTGTGCTCCTGTCTGTCTGTACAGAGGGAATCCCTCAGGTGTACTACTTTGGTCCCTGTGGGAAATACAATGCCATGGTGCTGGAGCTACTGGGGCCCAGCCTGGAGGACCTGTTTGACCTCTGTGACCGCACCTTCTCCCTCAAGACGGTCCTCATGATAGCCATACAGCTGGTAAGCACCCCATGCCCTCCTGGACGCTGAATTATTAATAATTGGCATAATTGTCCATCTTGCTGCAGAGAAAACGTGAGAAAACACATTTGTCGTCCCCCTGCACTCTCGCCGCGCCAGATAACGCGGATGGAGTACGTGCACACCAAGAGCTTGATATACCGAGACGTGAAGCCGGAGAACTTCCTGGTGGGCCGGCCGGGCAGCAAGCGGCAGCACACCATCCACATCATCGACTTTGGGCTGGCCAAAGAGTACATAGACCCAGAGACCAAAAAACACATCCCCTACCGGGAGCACAAGAGCCTGACCGGCACGGCGCGCTACATGAGCATCAACACGCACCTAGGCAAAGGTGAGACGCATTCTCCAGATCGCATCCCCTTTACATGTTGTCAAGTCCCTCACACTGACCTAGATTTATACATGGAAAAGTGCTGTAGTCACCTACAGAATGCTAGTGGACAAGTACATGTATATATACAAGTACATGCATGTGATATAAGCACATGACTGGCTTGGTTTCATTGTCCTAATTCCAACCTTTTTACGCAATTTGGCTTAATTATAAAGGTTTACATTAAAAACCACAGATAACGTAGTGCAAGCTGTGCTGTGATATTATTTCACATGTTGCTTCGGGGGATCTTTGGGAGATATGATATGCACCTTTTTTAACTGAGTCATCTTAGGGGATTTCTTCTTTTTTTTTATCATTACCTTTCTGCGTTTTTTCAACACTTTTCCACGGGAGTTATCAGTAGAACCGATGGCGTCAGAGCCTGACACCAGAGAGACGTTGCACAAGGCCTCAGATAGTAACGCCGTCTCCATTGTCTATTGTGTTCTTATCCCTCTTTCAGCGAACAGGTAATAAATGCACCCGTGAGCGTTTTGCCCAGTATTTCTATGTGAGTAATCTGTCCTCTCTCTCTCGTGTCTCGCCTTGTTCCAGAGCAAAGCAGAAGGGATGACCTGGAGGCATTAGGTCACATGTTCATGTACTTCCTGCGTGGGAGCCTTCCCTGGCAGGGCCTAAAGGTACGGTTGGTGCAACACAATATATGCAACACAACTATTCTACTACTAACATTTAGTCACACTTTTATTCAAAGTGGCTTACTCTGCATGTTAGATACACGTATGAGCAGCTAGTGGATCTAGTGGTATCTTACAGGTAGACTATGGACACTGGGGTTCAAACCCAGAACCTTTTCGGGGTGCCACTGTCACCCGCCGTCAACTGCTGAGACGAGTTGCACCAAAGCATCTACTTGGCTGCGGTACAACTGCACACACCAGCATTGAATTATGGACATATCGTCGTATCACCTCATAGCGCTCGCACTCCCGGTGATGCTGCAAGTCGTCCGCTGCATAATAAATAACGGCCGTCTATATGTGGGCTGAGAGGACTTTATGTTCTCTTCCGCTACATAAAGTAGACGCATGTCGACGTCGAGTGTGCAGTTGCTCTCTAACCCAGCGGATAGCTAAACTAGTCACAGTGCAAGTTGTAACATTAATATCCAATGAGGTTGTTCGTTGAAAATAATAAAGACGTACAAACATATCATGAAACATCAAAATCGTTACGTTTTGGATCCTGATAACAGGTTTCCATTGGTTTTAAGATTCACAGACCGGTTGTGGGAAGATTTGCATGCATCTGCGGCAACATGACGTGCGTTTAGTCACCGTCGCATCGCCCCCACGACTACACAATTGGCCCATATTTTAATATATTGTCCTTTTCTGATTTATTTGTTATATTTTTGGTGCTATTTTATTTTGACGCTGCGCGTGACAGATAAGCTCTCGTTTAACTTCCCTTTCTCTCCCTGCCAGGCGGACACTCTGAAGGAGCGCTATCAGAAAATTGGGGACACTAAACGCGCCACACCAATTGAAGTGCTCTGTGAAAGCTTCCCAGGTCAGCAGTGTGGGGACACGTCCCCTCGCTTTCAGTGCCTCTCTCTCTGACTCGTCATTAATCATCCCAGCGTCAGTCCACTCTAATAATACCCCGAAACTGAAAAAAATGTCCTGTGCTTGTAGAAGAGATGGCTACGTACCTGCGCTACGTAAGGAGGCTGGACTTCTTCGAGAAGCCCGACTACGACTACTTGAGGAAACTCTTCACGGATCTGTTCGACAGGAACGGCTACGTGTTTGATTACGAATACGACTGGGTCGGCAAGCCACTTGTGAGTTCCCCCTCTCTGTCGTTCGCTCTTTATCATTTGCCCTGTTCTCCCAAGCGTGAGAGTAGCCACACACCCTGTCCAACCTGTCCAGAGACTAACGAAGCCTATAAATACTTTATATTTAACACTTTATAGCTCAGTATTCAAGGACACTGTTGTTGTTGTGGCGCTTTAATCTCGTTCCAATTCTTCTTCCTTTTACGTTAACGCCGTCCGCCCGCCACAGCCCACACCTATAGGCCCTATTCCCAGCGACACTCCCCTGCAGCCCAGCAGAGACAAAGCACAACAGCAGACCAAAAACCAGGTGAGCTCCCCTCTGTTGCCACACACACACACACACACACACACACACACACACCCGCCAAACGTATCAACCAAAAGCCGGCCAAAATGACTGACTCACCCTGTCAGTCAGGATTCCTCCTCCTCCGCGTCACCGGTGCACTGGCCCCACTTCCTGGACAAAATAGCTGCTGTCCTAGTTGTCTCCTACCGCTTTTTTTTTCAGAAGCACGACGCGTTTCTTCAGTGTGGCCCCTTGTTTGCCTTTCACATCCGTCGGCGGCGAAGAAGGCGGCGGGGAAAAAAAAAATAGAAAGCGTATATTTCCTGCTAAATTACGGTGATGATCGTGACCCAGTGGGCTGTGAAACATGGCGCCGCTTTCAGCTTTCGACATGATCCTACACACTCAGCCACTCTAAGCCGCAGTCATTGCATGCATGAGTTGAAAATGCTAAACGCATTGTTCATACCAGTAATGACAGGCTTTATGCTCAGTGTGACAAATTGTATATTTTTTTATCCCTTCTCCGTTTAAATCCATTTATTAGCATGCTATAAAAGCCTTGATCCTTTGGCATTATCAGAAATTACTTATTTAAAAAATATATATATTTCAAAGCGAGAAAAGGTACTAAATTATATATGAGTTTGTTTTCACGTGAGGGGAGGCTCTGGGTTTCCTGTCGCCATTTTAAAGTGGGCTGAAGGGTTTTATGATTGACTTATCACTGTGGACTCTAGACTGTTTATGGCTCCTGGCTCCTTCAGCGCGGGCGCGGCCTCGCCCACTTTACCGCCCGTATAAAGTTGGCAATCTCCAGTCACTTTGGACAAAGCGGGAGATAAAAACGGGGAAAGATAATTTGTTGTTGTATCAAACGAACGAACCTTTTGCAGTATGGGATGTGTTGCGTTGATGGGTTTCTAGGAGATATTAGGTTGATAACGTGAGATAATGGGAAACGCATGCTGGTACAATATGTCTTCATAGGATATTTCTCTACTGTCCCCAAAGAGTTCAAAGTCCCAAACTGGGGAAGGAATAGCTCCTCTAATGGCTGTGAACTTCAGCCACATTGGCAAATGATTCCTGGCGCGCCGCTTACTCTTAACACAGTCCAGGAGAAAGTAATAAGTCTGAGCACATAGTTTCACAATTACACTTTCTGACAAACCCTGCGCTGTGAAAGGTCGGCGGTGCTTTCCCAGGCGACGTGCGTCCGATCAAGGCTGTCGTTATTTGTTTTGACATTGCTGCATGACATTACGAGTGTGTTTTGATCTGTGCTTCACGTATGTATTTGCTCCCCCCCCCCTCCACCCCCCCCCCCCCCCCCTCCGATTAACATAGGATGTCTTTAATGGGCCTGCTTCTGCTTACGAGTTGTTTTCTTTAAACAAAAAAAAAACTTTTATTTGTTTTGTTTTTCTTCTATTTATTTCCCCTCACCCTATTTCACCCCCCACCCTCCCTCCTCACACACACACACACACACACACTCACTCACTCACATGCACACACATCCCCCCACCTCCTCCATCACCGCCCCCCCCCCCCCCACCACCGCTCCTCTGCCTCCGCCCACACCACCTGCCTTCACTGTGTTTTGCTCTGTGCGTCAGTCACCTGAGCCCAAAGGAAGTGAGTCTCAGCCCACCCCTGTGACCAATAAGGAGACTCTGGGGTCGCACCTCACAGCTGAGCGGCTGGGGGGCTCTGTTCAGGTACTGATGCTGCTGCTGCTGCCGCTGCTGCTGCCGCTGCATGGCTAACGCATGAACTGCTGCATGGCACTGTGTTGTGATGTCTCAACGCTTTCTGTCTTTCCCTATCCCCCCCCCCGAACCCCCCCCCCCTGCTTTATTGCCTGCTTTGCCGGCTTGTCCGACCAATCACCTCTTAGATATCCGCCCCCCCCCCCCCCCCCCCCCCCCCAGAGCGTTTATTGGCCTCGTATTATCAGTGTGGCCGGTCAACGCTCTCTCTCTCTCTCTCTCGCTGTCCGGCTCTTGGTTGGCCGCTCTAGGCGGGTCACAGGAAGCCCAACATTGACAAGACTCAAGCCCATCCTCCTGCTAGCACTATGGCACAGTGTGAAAATGTTTCCTCCCTTAGTTTAGAGAAACACCAGAGCAAAAATAATCCCCTGTTGCTTCAGAGATGGATAGCGCTCTTTGCAGTGCAGTTTTGTCGAATCAAGGCACTTTTATTCAAAAGTAGGCACAAGTACATGAAACGCTGACTGCTATGACAACCTATGTTGTTGCAGCTACTTCTGGGAGTGCCTTGGTTCAAAATAACTACACTGTAAACATCCAATTTTGGTTTTATTTTTGTGTTTTAATATATGTATTCATGACAAACTGTTGGAGCGATGTAATCAACCGATTTCTACTGGGCCACATTTAAGATGGCCATCATAGTTGTTGTGTAGATGCGTTAGAAATGTATTTCATTGGGTAAATGCGCCACCTAGTGTTTACTCATAGAACTACAAAGAAACTACGTTGTCAGTTTGTTATTAGATCAAAACATTGTGCCGGATTAAATGATTGACTCAACCTCAGTTCAAATGAGTCCCAGTTGTTTTAAAAGCTTAGTAACGTATGAATAGTTTATACTTCTAGTATAACAATATGTAAACCTCACCATGAACAACCCTTCTCCCCGCTGGGGGAGGATGTTGTGGTTAAGCCGTTCGTCTCCTCCGCCATGTTGCCCCCCTCCAGGTGATGAGCTCGACGAACGGCGAGCTGAACACGGACGACCCCACCGCCGGACACTCCAACGCCCCCATCACCGCGCCCACCGAGGTGGAGGTCGCCGACGAAACAAAGTAAGGGCAAACCAAGATCGGGTCGAGGGGGGGGCTATTTACCGACAGGCATGCACACACAGCAACAAATATATATATATATATATATTAATTTTTAGACCGGTGATTAGACTGCTAATGTTACGATCACGTCATAGCCGTGCATGTTATCAAAAAGTAATCAACACCCCTCCAGCCAATCAGAATCGAGTATTCACCCGGGCCTTGGTGTAATTAAGGTTATCTGGGGCTGCTGAGGTTCTGAGGAATCATCAGCCCAAACCTGATGAATCTGACGTTGATTTGAATTAAAGCCCGGCCATCTCCCCCCCCACCCCCCACCCCCCACAGGTGCTGTTGTTTCTTCAAGAGAAGAAAGAGGAAAGCCCTCCAGAGGCACAAGTGAGGGAGGAGGAGGTGAGGACCAGAGGGAGGGAGAAGATCCCAGAGGGAACATTCAGCTCACTGTCAAGTTAGACAAGGGAAGCAGCAGCAGCAGCAGCAGCCGCAGTGACGACGATGATGACGACACGAAACACCATCTCTCCTGTTACACCACCCTTCCCACCACCCGTCTCTCTCTCTCTCTCTCTCTCTCTCTCTCTCTCTCTCTCTCTCTCTCTTTCTCTTTCTCTTTCTCGCTTCCCCCCCCCCACATCCTCTCCGACACGTTCTCACCCCTCAGCCCCGGCCTCTCTCTCTCTCTCTCTCTCTGACTCACTCTGTCTCGCACCCTTTTCTCAGTGCTCCCCCCCCCCCCCCCCCCCCCCCCCGGCTACTGGCAAGTAAAGGAAAGTTGCGGTCCTATTGACTTCGCAACAGACTCTGGTTTCCTTTTTGGTTTTTTTCTACCGTCGACAGAAGACACCCACAGCGCCGACGGGGCCGGCGGGCGGGGGGGGCGGGGGCGGCGGCGGCGGCGGTGAGGCCGGTGACAGTGGGGTGACAGTGGGTGGGGTTGAGGCGTTGCAGGAGTGGCTTATGGATTTATTTTTTTTTTTTTTAAGTACAAAGTTGTAACAGTGAAGCGTGAATACCGCCGACGTGAATATGAAAAAATATATCTATACTGTTTGAAACAGTTGTTGTATCCTAGATTCCATAAAGAACATGCATCGTTTCAACGGGCCGCCGCCGCCGCCACCGCCGCGGAGACGGCTGGCGGCGGGTCGCGGGTAGGAAATACGCTCCTTAGCAACATAGTTTATTTGTGGGATCAACGTAAGACGCACGCATGAACTATACTAATGTCAAGTCTGCAATCACTGAGAGACACAGGACGCATTTCATCCATGAAGCATTATGGAGGATTTTTATGTAATGTTTTTTTTTCCTTTTTTTTTTTCTTTTTTTGTAATTGAATCCTCAGTTTTCAAAGTGGACTCCTTGGATTGAAAACAAGCTTACTTTTATGTTGTAGTGTTCTGGATTTATATATATTTTTTCCTTCCTCATACTGGCTTTCTTTCTGTCTGTCGATGTGGTCTTTGTAGCACAGTCACTGGCCTCAGGTACTGTGGAAGGGGAGAGAATCTGATATTAAGCTCTCTTATTATTACTATTATTGCACTTTTTGGAGAAAATGAAAAAGTACAGTGAAAATTTTAGGTTTGAAATTAACAATTAAGAAAAACAACTTAATAAAGACTGATCTAGGAAGTCATTCGCAAGGCTTATATATATAAATATATATATCTCTGAGTTATGTACGTATGGCCGCAAATGTTGTGAATTTACATGGAACAGTATAATGTCGTTCAATTTTTTGTTTCCTACATCGAGAATAATTTCCCAGGGAATCATAGTTTGTGCCTTTCCAAGTAAAATGTTTAAAGCTCAAAGTGAGTGTCCAGCAATGAGATTTTATCTTCTTGACCCTTAAAAAATGTGTTGTGCAGTCCATGTGGTGAGACGCTGGCGTGGACACGCATCACTTCCCCCGCCGTGACGGCGTTGGCGTGACTCAACCCTGCGACCGCGAAGAACCGGCGATGAACAGCAGCAACATTTGATCTGTTTGGTTTTTTCCTTTTCAAGGTGGCACTACAGGTGAAAGCGATGCGTACAAGATGGTGTCTGCTGGTGTGGGTTTTGGTCTGAATAGGAAAAGTTTGCGGATACTAACTGGGATTCACGTTTCCCCTCTGGATGCTGACAGTCGTGTTTCTGTGTATGTTCTGCATTTTCCTCCCCCCTCCCTCCCCCATTGCCTAAATGAAAGGGGATGTGGGGCGCGATTCTCCCCCACATTATGTAGAGATGGTTCATCTTGAACAAGGATTCTGTAGCCGCTATACTATACTATTATATATACTGTACT
This sequence comes from Merluccius polli, assembly GCA_030340625.1. Lineage (NCBI taxonomy): Eukaryota > Metazoa > Chordata > Actinopteri > Gadiformes > Merlucciidae > Merluccius > Merluccius polli. Next base: position 40,891 of record JAOPHQ010004308.1, on the reverse strand, counting down.
ATATTATATATACTGTACTATATTATATATACTATACTATACGGACTATTTGAGCTGTTCTGCCAGCTCATCATGTGGCATCACCGCAGACGTTTCATGACGATGTGACAGATGACATATCCTGTCTTTTGGAGAAGTCAAATGTCCATGTTTTATTTTTAGGTTGCAATATTGGGAGGTCTAATACAAAAAAAAGGGGGGGGGGGGGGGGCTGGCTAACAAAAAGTGAACTTCGTCCACATCCACCTTTCTGTGTTGGTGAGGACCGTTATGACTGAGGAGCTCCTGTCCTGCCGGAGAGCCCGGTTATAATAATGGAGATAATGACGTGGATGGAGATGGATGGGTGATGCTGGGGGGGGGGCAGTGGGGGGGGTTGCGTGCAGTTGGGTGGCAGTGGTTTGAGGAAGCCGGTGGTCTGACGCTGAATCATTCACCATGTGAGCGATGAGGAGGAGGAGGAGGAGCAGAAGGAGAAGGTGAGTACACATTGACGCTCATGAGTGTATTGTGAGCCAGGTTTGATCTGTATTATGAAAATGCTTTCCAGGCGTGGAGATCACCTTACTGGATGCTGAGGGATGCTGAGGGATGCGGGTCGCTCTGATAGGTCGATTTTTTTTTTTGGTTTGTCGATACTAACCTGATTATTGATCTGCTCCAATGACAACCTGTTCGTCTCTGAGCTGACCCACGTGGGGACCCAGACTGGCACAGCTCAGTCCTCCCATTGGGATTTCAGATAGTTGTTTTTTTGGAGAGAGTCAGTCTCACCAAATCGGCCTCTACGTCTCTAATTGGAAATAGGCCTTAATTGACTCTTTAATTGACTCGTTAATTGACTAATGGAGAGACCCGGGACCTGCGGCCGGTCCCTGCCGGTCTCCGGGCGGCTGTGCTACGCGGTGGGTCACCTGCTGAACGACCTGTGCGCCTCCCTGTGGTTCAGCTACCTGCTGCTCTACTACCACAGCGTGCTGGGCATGCGCAGCACCTACGCAGGTGTGCTGCTGCTGATTGGCCAGGTGGCGGACGGCGTGTGCACGCTGCTGATTGGCTGCGAGGCCGACAGGACGACGGGCTTCCGGAAGTACGGCAAGAGGAAAACATGGCATTTAATAGGTAAGTGACCTGTGATATGATATGTGATGTGTGTGTTGGAGAGATACTGGACATAAAGATATCTACCAAAATACAAGAATAGAAAATACAAGAAAACATCGCAAATATCATCTTTAGTTTCCAAGATGCGTTCACCTTTCCATGACTGATGACACTTATTTTACAGTAATAAATGTCTATTACCGTATTGGTCCGAATATAAGACGACCCTGATTATAAGACGACTCCCCCTTTTTCAAGACTCATTTTTGGAAAAAGAGTTTTTGTAGACCAAATCTTGTTTTTATGAAGAAAACTTGTTTTCTACATCTTTTAAATCATGTCATGTTTTTTTTATTATATTTTAGATACAATTGTTATATTTATATACAATTAAATGAAATCACATGTGTAAATGAACGACTTATGGTGTTTAAATATCATGAAAATGAAAATTAATTGGTATATCAGGCTGTCCATCTCATAATGAAAAACAACCAGCCTATCAAAATTAAATAACTAGTTGTAGAACAGCGCCATCTGGTGTTGTGAATGTATACTGACATTTAAAAGTCTAGAAGAGAATATAAGACGACCACACTTTTTCAGACGTATTTCCAGGGGAAAAAACCGTCTTATATTCGGACCAATACGGTATATGTGTCATATGGCTCATAAATAAAAGCATGAATAAACGGTATAAACATGTCCTCCGGGTCCAGGGTCTCTGTGCGTCCTGCTGTCCTTCCCCTTCGTCTTCAGTCCGTGTCTGCCGTGCGCCGCCAGCGCCCCCCAGTGGTCGTGGCTGGTCTACTTCTCCCCCTTCATCCTGCTCTTCCAGTTCGGCTGGGCGGCCGTCCAGGTGACCCACCTGGCCCTGATCCCGGACCTGGTGGCCGGGGAGGCCGCCCAGGTGGAGCTCACCGCGTACAGGTGACTCACTCGCTCACTCACTCACTCACTCACTCGCTCACCCGCTCACTCACTCACTCACTCACTCACTCACTCACTCACCCGCTCACACTCACCCGCTCACTCACTCACTCACCCACCACCCACTCACTCACTCACTCACCCGCTCACTCACCCACTCACCCACTCACTCACTCACTCACTCACTCACTCACTCACTCACTCACTTTGGCTCTAATAATAATAATAATAATAATAATAATAATAAACTTTATTTGTATAGCACTTTTCGAAACAGGATTACTAAGTGCTTCACAGAACAGCATAAACATAATTAAAAAATGACACAAAAAACATTGTAAGAGAGTACAATAATAAAAACACCATAAAATAGAGCAAAAGGAAGAGAGCGATGTGTTAAAACTATAAGAAAGCTTTTAGATAAAAATGAGTTTTGAGAAAAGACTTAAAAGAAGATAATGATTTATCAACTAATGGTTGATGAATCCTGTGGTGACATGCAGGGAAGTGACAGCTGAACTTGTCAGACTGTCATGTTGTCTCTCCTCATGTTACACATCCTAACAGTTCACTGAGCCTCTTTAATTATTATCTCCATGAAGACCATGTTCAGTAAATATATCTATATATAGATATATGTATATGTATATATATATCCACCAACTCCGGGGAACTCGAGGCGGTGATTCATTTTGGACAAGTCGGTAGTTCCTGCTTCTGTGTCATACCAATCGTCACGAGGACACGAAACCAAAAAACGTCACGAAAACAAAACCTGTGGCTCCTTATTACTACTTATTACTACTTATTACTACTTATTACCACTTATTACCACTTATTACCACTTATTACTACTTATTACCACTTATTACCACTTATTACCACTTATTACCACTTATTACTACTTATTACCTGATGGACGCATCGTTTAGAAACATCAAACGGTTGTTTTTATTAATAGTGTCCATAACATCAGGACAGACTCGTGTTGATGGAGCTGGAGGAGAGATTTAAGAGCAATTGTTAGAAAAGCCATCGCCGCCCATCAGCTATTAGACAGATAGACAGACAGACAGACAGACAGACGGATAGATGGATAGATAGACGGATAGATACTATAGATAGACAGACAGACAGATAATAGATAGATAGATGGATTACTTTATTACTTTACTATTATACAGTCAGGAGGAGATGGGGCCAGAACAACTTCAGAGGAAGTTATTGATCGGCATTTGCAGATTAAATGGTTGGAGATAATCAACTGCCAATTTGGCAAATAACCCTCACCCTTAATTTTAACACTATGTCTCTATAAATACATTTTCAGCTGGATTGTGATATTTAGTAGGGACAGTTCACTGGTTCCTTGCCATTAGGGACATGTCCCTCGCGTCCCGACTATAAACTATGCCCACGGTAAGAAGTCGACCCGCTGTTACAATGGACCGAAGCTTGACTGAAGTTTTAGAGTCTCAGTCCGCAGTCCAACTTCCTGTTCTGTGTTTCTTCTCCACAGGTATGCGTTCACAGTGGTGGCCAACATCTCAGTGTACGCCGTCGCATGGCTGCTCTTCCACTTCCAGCACCGCAGCGCTGGGGCCGCCTCCATCCCAGACGGTCTGGGGAAGACCGACATCCCTTTGTTCAGGGTGAGACTAGGACCATGAAGTCCAACCGGTTAGGGACTACAGCAAACCCCCCCCCCCCCCATGCATGAAGACCAAACATGTCATTTCTGCTCAAACTTCTTCTCTGGTCTCCAGAACCTGGTCCTGATAGTCCTGGGGATCGGGTCCTTGTCCTCCTTGGTATTTCATGTGGGCACCAAGGAGCCGGTCCCCTCTAGAGACGGGGAGAGACGGGCGCTGGTCTCCCCTCTGCCCTATGACCTGGTCGCCCCTGGAGACGGGGAGGGACAGGCGCTGGTCTCCCCTCTGCCCTATGAGCTGTCCTCGCCGCCGCCGCCGCTGCGCTGGAGGCACTGGCTGCAGCAGCCGTCGTTCTACCAGGTGACAACTACGCTCGGTAACCGTGACAACGGTAACTATGGGCCTACATGTTATTAGTTATGTTATTATGGGTCATAACCGAGCGGGACCACCGGTCTCTGTCTGTCCTGGGGTCCAGGTGGCGTTCCTGTACATGTGCACCCGGCTGATGGTCAACATGTCCCAGACGTACGTCTCCGTCTACCTCACCGACTCACTGCTGCTGCCCAAGGTATCACCGCACAATATCACACCGCAATATCACATCACAATATCACACCGCAATATCACATCACAATATCACACCGCAATATCACACCGCAATATCACATCGCAATATCACACCACAATATCACATCACAATATCACACCGCAATATCACATCACAATATCACACCGCAATATCACACCGCAATATCACATCGCAATATCACACCACAATATCACATCACAATATCACACCGCAATATCACATCGCAATATCACACCACAATATCACACCACAATATCACATCACAATATCACATCACAATATCACATCACAATATCACACCACAATATCACATCACAATATCACACCACAATATCACATCACAATATCACATCGCAATATCACATCGCAATATCACACCGCAATATCACATCGCAATATCACACCACAATATCACACCACAATATCACACCACAATATCACATCACAATATCACATCACAATATCACACCACAATATCACATCACAATATCACACCACAATATCACATCACAATATCACATCGCAATATCACATCGCAATATCACACCACAATATCACATCACAATATCACACCACAATATCACACCACAATATCACATCACAATATCACATCGCAATATCACACCACAATATCACATCACAATATCACATCGCAATATCACACATCGCAATATCACATCGCAATATCACACATCGCAATATCACACATCGCAATATCACATCACAATATCACACCACAATATCACACCACAATATCACATCACAATATCACATCGCAATATCACATCACAATATCACATCACAATATCACATCACAATATCACATCGCAATATCACACCACAATATCACATCACAATATCACATCGCAATATCACACATCGCAATATCACATCGCAATATCACACATCGCAATATCACACATCGCAATATCACATCACAATATCACACCACAATATCACACCACAATATCACATCACAATATCACATCGCAATATCACATCACAATATCACATCACAATATCACATCACAATATCACATCGCAATATCACATCACAATATCACACCACAATATCACATCACGATATCACATCGCGATATCACACCGCGATATCACACCGCGATATCACACCGCAATATCACACCGCGATATCACATCACAATATCACATCGCAATATCACACCGCAATATCACACCGCAATATCACATTGCAATATCACACCGCAATATCACACCGCAATATCACATCGCAATATCACACCACAATATCACATCACAATATCACATCGCAATATCACACCACAATATCACATCACAATATCACATCGCAATATCACACATCGCAATATCACATCGCAATATCACACATCGCAATATCGCACATCGCAATATCACATCACAATATCACACCACAATATCACACCACAATATCACATCACAATATCACATCACAATATCACATCGCAATATCACATCACAATATCACATCACAATATCACATCGCAATATCACATCACAATATCACACCGCAATATCACATCGCAATATCACATCGCGATATCACACCCGCGATATCACACCGCAATATCACACCACAATATCACATCACAATATCACATCGCAATATCACATCACAATATCACACCACAATATCACATCACAATATCACACCGCAATATCACACCACAATATCACACGGCAATATCACATCGCAATATCACACCACAATATCACATCGCAATATCACATCGCAATATCACACTGCAATATCACACCGCAATATCACACCACAATATCACACCGCAATATCACATCGCAATATCACATCGCAATATCACACTGCAATATCACACCGCAATATCACACCGCAATATCACACCGCGATATCACACCACAATATCACATCGCAATATCACACTGCAATATCACACCGCAATATCACACCGCGATATCACACCGCGATATCACATCGCGATATCACACCGCAATATCACACCACAATATCACATCGCAATATCACACCACAATATCACACCGCAATATCACATCGCAATATCACATCACACAGCGACTCACAGAGAGCCACCATGTTCCCTCCGTCTCACCATGCTGTGTGTGTGTGTGTGTGTGTGTGTGTGTGTGTGTGTGTGTGTGTGTGTGTGTGTGTGTGTGTGTGTGTGTGTGTGTGTCCTCAGGACTCCATTGCCACCATACCTCTGGTGATGTACCTCAGTGGCTTTGTAAGCTCCCTGGTGATGAAGCCCATCGCCAGACTCATAGGCACCAGTGTGAGTCTCACCCCCCCCCCTCCCCTCCCCCTCACTCCCCTCACCCCCTCACTCCCCCCCTCACCCCCCTCCTCACCCCCCCCCTGCTTTCTGTTATTGTGCTTTGTTTCATTGTAGAGGAAAGATAACTGAGGACTGGATGGAAAGCACCCGGTGTTCATGATTGCAACATATAATCTTTATGACATAATAGTATCATAATGATTATTTGGATATTATGTTTCAATGTTTCATTATATTAAATAATTGCATTATATTTATATTATGTTATGAACTATTATTATATTACAAAATATACACTTATCAGTGCCTGATGTGTTCTTAAAAATGGACACAATCCATATAAATATTAAACAGGTAAGGGAACTTATTATTATTATTATTATTATTATTATTAACCTAGAAATGGTTAAAAATAATATTATGTCATAGTAGAAATATCCTTGGACACATATATAAATATGATATATGTGATATAAAACCACTATGGCACCAGCGGGTTTATTAGTGGTCAGAGTCAGCAGATCCGTGATGGGTTCTGATGGGTTCTGATGGGTTCTGATGGGTTCTGGTCCTCAGATGTCGTACTTCCTGGGCCTGCTGCTGATGCTGGGCTTCGCCTCCTGGGTGCTGCTGGACGCGGGGATCGGCGAGGGCCGGATCTACGGCGTGGCGGTGCTGCTGGGCGCCGGCGCCGCCACCGTCCTCGTCATGTCGCTGTCCATGACGGCCAAGCTCATCGGGGACCAGACGGTAGGTCTGGACCTGGACCCGGTGCTGGTGCCGACCCGGCATAGCGGGTTTAGTGAGGAGGTCCACACAGACCGGGTCACTGGCTGAATGTACAGAGGAAATCCCCCCAGATAAAATGAGTTTCTCTCTGTTTTGCTTTTTTATAACCTCCAGCTTCGGGTTTTCTGATGTATAATCAATCAGTCAATCATATATGTGTTATCATGTATCATGTATGTGTTACTGTATCATGTATCATGTATGTGTTACTGTATCATGTATCATGTATGTGTTACTGTATCATGTATGTGTTACTGTATCATGTATCATGTATGTGTTACTGTATCATGTATCATGTATGTGTTATCATGTATCATGTATCATGTATGTGTTACTGTATCATGTATGTGTTACTGTATCATGTATCATGTATGTGTTACTGTATCATGTATCATGTATGTGTTATCATGTATCATGTATCATGTATGTGTTACTGTATCATGTATGTGTTACTGTATCATGTATCATGTATGTGTTATCATGTATCATGTATCATGTATGTGTTACTGTATCATGTATGTGTTACTGTATCATGTATCATGTATGTGTTACTGTATCATGTATCATGTATGTGTTATCATGTATCATGTATCATGTATGTGTTACTGTATCATGTATGTGTTACTGTATCATGTATCATGTATGTGTTACTGTATCATGTATCATGTATGTGTTATCATGTATCATGTATGTGTTACTGTATCATGTATCATGTATGTGTTACTGTATCATGTATCATGTATGTGTTACTGTATCATGTATGTGTTACTGTATCATGTATCATGTATGTGTTACTGTATCATGTATCATGTATGTGTTACTGTATCATGTATGTGTTACTGTATCATGTATCATGTATGTGTTACTGTATCATGTATGTGTTACTGTATCATGTATCATGTATGTGTTATCATGTATCATGTATCATGTATGTGTTACTGTATCATGTATGTGTTACTGTATCATGTATCATGTATGTGTTACTGTATCATGTATCATGTATGTGTTACTGTATCATGTATGTGTTACTGTATCATGTATCATGTATGTGTTACTGTATCATGTATCATGTATGTGTTACTGTATCATGTATCATGTATGTGTTATCATGTATCATGTATCATGTATGTGTTACTGTATCATGTATGTGTTACTGTATCATGTATCATGTATGTGTTACTGTATCATGTATCATGTATGTGTTACTGTATCATGTATGTGTTACTGTATCATGTATCATGTATGTGTTACTGTATCATGTATCATGTATGTGTTACTGTATCATGTATGTGTTACTGTATCATGTATCATGTATGTGTTACTGTATCATGTATGTGTTACTGTATCATGTATCATGTATGTGTTATCATGTATCATGTATCATGTATGTGTTACTGTATCATGTATGTGTTACTGTATCATGTATCATGTATGTGTTACTGTATCATGTATCATGTATGTGTTACTGTATCATGTATCATGTATGTGTTACTGTATCATGTATGTGTTACTGTATCATGTATCATGTATGTGTTATCATGTATCATGTATCATGTATGTGTTACTGTATCATGTATGTGTTACTGTATCATGTATCATGTATGTGTTACTGTATCATGTATCATGTATGTGTTACTGTATCATGTATCATGTATGTGTTACTGTATCATGTATGTGTTACTGTATCATGTATCATGTATGTGTTATCATGTATCATGTATATGTTACTGTATCATGTATCATATATGTGTTATCATGTATCATGTATGTGTTACTGTATCATGTATCATGTATGTGTTACATGTATCATGTATCATGTATGTGTTACTGTATCATGTATGTGTTACTGTATCATGTATCATGTATGTGTTACTGTATCATGTATCATGTATGTGTTACTGTATCATGTATGTGTTACTGTATCATGTATCATGTATGTGTTATCATGTATCATGTATATGTTACTGTATCATGTATCATATATGTGTTATCATGTATCATGTATCATGTATGTGTTACTGTATCATGTATCATGTATGTGTTATCATGTATCATGTATGTGTTACTGTATCATGTATGTGTTATCATGTATCATGTATGTGTTACTGTATCATGTATCATATATGTGTTATCATGTATCATGTTATCATGTATCATGTATCATGTATGTGTTACTGTATCATGTATCATATATGTGTTATCATGTATCATGTATGTGTTACTGTATCATGTATGTGTTATCATGTATCATGTATGTGTTACTGTATCATGTATCATGTATGTGTTATCATGTATCATGTATATGTTATCATGTATCATGTATGTGTTACTGTATCATGTATCATGTATGTGTTACTGTATCATGTATGTGTTACTGTATCATGTATGTGTTACTGTATCATGTATCATGTATGTGTTACTGTATCATGTATGTGTTACTGTATCATGTATGTGTTACTGTATCATGTATCATGTATGTGTTACTGTATCATGTATCATGTATGTGTTACTGTATCATGTATGTGTTACTGTATCATGTATGTGTTACTGTATCATGTATCATGTATGTGTTACTGTATCATGTATGTGTTACTGTATCATATATCATGTATGTGTTACTGTATCATGTATCATGTATGTGTTATCATGTATCATGTATCATGTATGTGTTATCATGTATCATGTATGTGCTATCATGTATCACGGTACATTGTGATCATCATACGCCTCTTCTCTTTCTATAACCGCTACCCACAGAGAAAACGGTTCTGGGTTTGATCCCCATTGTCCCCACAGGTCTACCTGTGCAGGTGACTGCTAAAACATGTGACTCCATGAAAGGAGAGATCCTTTAGATTTATATCCTTGCGTTTGTTCTCACATTGAGAATCGTTCGCTTGTCTCTTTGGTTCCCCAGCAAAGCGGCGCCTTCGTTTACGGGTCCATGAGCCTCACGGACAAACTGGCCAACGGCGTCGGGGTCATCCTGGTCCAGAGCCTGCGGCCCCGCAGGTCAGTGGGAACCACCGCCCGCACTTCCTGTATGTTGAACTGCTGACGTCACAGCGGGATATACAGCACATGTTCAGATTCAGTCACCAAATCACCATTTTCAAATTGTTGTCTACTTAAGAGGGAGTCTGTTTTCCCACACTAACCGGCGACCTTGACCACTGACAGAGACACAGAGACATGTGACCATGTGATGCCAACATCATGTGATGCCAACATCATGTGATGCCAACATCATGTGATGCCAACGGCGTTACGCTATTGGCTCATAAGCCTCATTCGAAGCGGGAACCAAAACATCAGACATCTTAGACAGAGATAAACTAAATATTAAATTTGGACCCGGCAACAATGATTTTGTTGACTGAATGACTTTCTAAAAGCTTTATGGATGTATCTTTTGTTTATAATTATTCGTCTACATAGAAATGCGATCAATAGGACCATTAACAGTAAATGTTTTGTTTCTGTCTGCCTGTCCCACAGCACTGAGGCCGGCTGCCCAGACTGCGTTTGGTTTTATCACGTCGTCATGGTGATAGTAACCGGGGGCGTGGCCGTGGCAGCAGCACTTTCCCTGGTCACCATCCTCATCTGGCCAATCAGAATACGGCAGCGTGTTTCTCGGTGAACATGCGACATGTTTGTTTGTTTGTGTTGTTGTTATTTTGTCATGGACGTAAATACTAAACACGCACACACACACACACACACACACAAACTTGTCTTTGGAGGAAGAGTACATCTCCCTTTTACTTTCAACTAATATTTATATTAATTCATATTTAACATTCCGCTTGATTCAACTGATGTTTTTGCACCACAGCCACTAAAACGTCTCCAGCGCTGCAGAAAGTCAAAAAATGGTTTTGTAATGGCTATGACTAATGACTGGATGGCTTGCCTTGTTGTTGTTGTTGACATATAAACCTCATCAGAAAGCTCGCTAGATTGTAGGCAAAGGATCAACAGACAAAACTAAGAAGATCAACATCATCAACACGCATACATTCAGCAATGGGTGACAACACATGGTTGTATTTTGAATAAACCAGATGGGATACGGACGTTTTATATCCATTTCTACACAGAACTGTGAAGTGTGTGTGGTTAATATCTGGTTTACAGCCTCACCTGGCCTGAGTCAGACTGATGAGACTGGTCTGGGTCTGGGTCTGGGCTTTTTCCAATAAATGTATTTCTCTACGAACGTCTACCTGTGTCTCGCGTCGGACGTTATCCTGCGTCCTGCGGAGGGACCGCAGCGACAAGAACCAGTGAGTCACGTTTTACCAAACCCTGCCACCGAGCGTTTTGAATATTCAACCTTTGATGTATGAAAAGATAAGCCCTCCGTTGTAAACTTTAGTATCTATCATGTCAAGGTATTTACATTGTTGACTGCATAAGTATTTTTTAAAGGAGTTTAATGTAAAATAACTTAATGTTCTGAAACAGATCAAGGATCCTACTCTACGCCAGTTAATTATAGTCAAATCTACCGTAACAGTAACATATAAAATATAAATGTGTGATCCTTGGACCACTTCAATCCTACTTTTCTTTAACTTACACGAATGACGTCTCTGAACATCAATAACCAACACTCAGCAGCAGACTCCACATTATTTAATTGAGGTTTAAGCATGTAACGTTTAATCTGTGAGATAAATGCATGATGTCATGTTATTCAGGTGCATTAACCCGCACCGTCCAGAGGAGGGCGCTGTGGGCCTTCACATATTTATTAACTATTCACATTCAGACTATTCATTTAAACCAAAACTATCTAATGTATACTAATGTGTTATACAGCCATATAATATAGATATATAGATATATAGACATATAGATATATAGATATATATATAGATGTATATTCGGTCTAAGTCCAGTTGGGTCTCATGCCCTGGAGGTGCGCATCGAGAACAAAGCTCTCGTTCTTCAAAGCGGCTCCGAAGTCTCGCGTTGTTTGTCGAGACTTCGGACCAGGGGACGAACTTCGAAAGTGATTTACTGTCTGCGCGTTTCGGGACCGTGAAGACCGAGCTGGACCTCCTGGACCCACCCTGCAGCTGGACCTTCTGTAGACCCACCCTGCAGCTGGACCTCTTGGACCCACCCTGCAGCTGGACTTTCTGGACCCACCCTGCAGCTGGACCTCCGCTAGACCGACCCAGCAGGTGGATCTCCGCTAGACCGACCCTGCGGCTGGACCTCCGCTAGACCGACCCAGCAGGTGGACCTCCACTAGACCGACCCAGCAGGTGGACCTCCGTTAGACCGACCCAGCAGGTAGGACGTCTAGACCCGGTCTGGTTCGGTGATACTGAAGTCATAATGTTAAATAACTTTAACTTTAAACCGTTTTCTTCTGCGTCGGTTCACACTGTCTGGGACCCAACGGACCAGCAGCAGGAAACACTTATTATATAATATTATATAATATTATATAAGTGCAACAGGTGTGGACCCACATGTTGTACTATGGATACTATGGATACTATGGATAGTAAACTAGGAATATATTATAGTTATTATATAACTACAATATATCCCTTCTATAACTAATATATCCCTCCTATATTATAGGAGGGATATATTATAGTTATTATAGGAGGGATATATTATAGTTATTATAATAATAACTATAATATATCCCTCCTATATTATAGGAGGGATATATTATAGTTATTATAGGAGGGATATATTATAGTTATTATAATAATAACTATAATATATCCCTCCTATATTATAGGAGGGATATATTATAGTTATTAAAGGAGGGATATATTATAGTTGTTATAATAATAACTATAATATATCCCTCCTTTAATAAATACAATATATTTTCTACGTGTGTGTGTGTGTGTGTGTGTGTGTGTGTGTGTGTGTGTGTGTGTGTGTGTGTGTGTGTGTGTGTGTGTGTGTGTGTGTGTGTGTGTGTGTGTGTGTGTGTGTGTGTGCCCAGCAGCATATGAAACGTGGGGTAAATATTTTGTTTTGCCAGTCCAGAGACAT
>JAOPHQ010004308.1:7500-20000 GCA_030340625.1 Merluccius polli | reverse complement strand
TATGTATGTATGTGTGTGTGTGTGTGTGTGTGTGTGTGTATATGTGTGTGTGTGTGTGTGTGTGTATATACTGTATATGTTATATATATAATATCCTGGTAATAATGTGTGTAACATTTGTCGTCATCGTGCCGTACAACTTTAAGTCGGTGTGCTTTGAACTTCTGTGCCATGGCCATGAGAAAGGTTGGGAACCGCCGGCCTAGAGGTCAAGGAGTCAAGGAATCAAGGAGTCAAGGAGTCTGAAGCCGCTCCCCTCTAAGCGCCTCTGATATCCTGAGTCTGAGTAATTAGTTTGACACAACGACAAGACTCGTTTCTGCACCGCCGCTGCTGACGTCTCCAGGGGCCGCGCCGGCGTTTGATGACCTCACACACTGCTCTCATTCATTATGGAGGCTGTGCAGCATTGTGTCCGCGGCGGCGGCGGCGCGTGACATCATCAGGGGGAGTGGGTTTCAAATTCTTGAAGAAGAAGAAGAAGAAGAAGAAAAACAGAAAACAACACCGCCCACGCACACGCGCGTGACGCGGAGCGTGGGTCCGCAGCGCAGGGAGGGCTTGTACTACTGACAGTAGTAAGACGGCACAAACGGCTCCTTATGGCGCCGATCCTCAGCACTACTATATCCTCCTCCTCTCTCCTCTCTCCTCTCTCCTCCCCCCCTTCTTTGTTTCTTCGGTTTTAGCCTCCTTCCTCCTCCCTCCCCCCCCTTTCCTCCGTGACCTCCCTCCCCCTCCCCCCTCCGCAGCCCTTCCTCCCTCCCTCCCCCCTGACCCTGCAGGGATCTCACCCGGAACATTTCATCTTAAACCTGCTTCACTCCTTCTGCTCCCCCCCCCCCCCCCCCCACCGGCCCGGCGGACGCCGCGCTGCACCTGGAGAGGGGCGTCGCTCAAATTCTTGGGGGGGGGGGGGGGGGGGACTCCCAAGCCGGCCCCCCCCCGCCCTCAAAATAACCATTGTCTCTGTTGTTTGTTCAGCTTGACTCCTCATTGTCTCCCACCTCAGAGTCTCCGCTCTGTTATCTTGGGGGGGGGGGGGGGATCAGCCGTAAACCTTTTGCTGACCCGTGTGTACCTCCGTCTCATCTCTCGGTCTTCGCAGATCCGCTCTGTGCAACGCGAGAGCGGTGAGGCGAAGGAACCCGATCAAGGAACCCACGCGCAGCCGGGGTCGTTGCCCCGCGGCGGTCCCGGTTCGCGGTACAGCACCAGCAGCAGCAGCAGCGCCGCTCCCGGCGTTCCACCCGGCCGCATGTCAGTGGCGGGATCGCGGTACAGCACCGCCGCTCCCGGCGTTGGACCCGGCCGCATGTCAGTGGCGGGATCGTTATCCCGCGGCGGTCCCGGCTCGCGGTACAGCACCGCCGCTCCCAGCGTTCCACCCGGCCGCATGTCGGTGGCGCATTACCCCCCCGCTCTCGACTTCCCGCCGCCGCCGCCGCTGCCGCTGGCTCCCTTTAGCTACCCTACGCATGGAGGTCAGGACCTCCAGGGTGGTCACTGGATCGGCGCCGACCCTCATCTCATCCCTAACCCGCCCCCCTACGCGCCCACCGCCTGAGGGTCCATCCAGGGAAGTCCTTTGCAGTTCTGTAGGACCCCAGCAGACTCCGCCCCCCCCCCCCCCCCCCCCCCCCCCCATCGGATGTCCCGCCCCTCTTCTGGACATCTCATCCGCTGACTTCATGGCTGTGGGGACTTCAGGAGTGCGACAAGTGAATGTAGAGATTGTATATATATATATATATATA
Source organism: Merluccius polli (assembly GCA_030340625.1). Classification (NCBI taxonomy): domain Eukaryota; kingdom Metazoa; phylum Chordata; class Actinopteri; order Gadiformes; family Merlucciidae; genus Merluccius; species Merluccius polli. The sequence continues at coordinate 18,243 of JAOPHQ010004308.1, read as the reverse complement.
TATGTGTGTATATATTCTGTGTTGGGATGTGTGTCTTTATTCGTTTGACTACCACTAATAAAATAAAAAAACTAACACAAACTACTACCCTACTAACCTTGTGAGCACTGCAGAACATTCTTGATTTGCTATATAGCGCTGCAATTTTGTGTATTCACTCTTAACAGTCCTGAAATGCTTCGATTGTTCTTCGCCCGGCTTGGAAGTCGATTCGGATAAAGGCTTCGGCTAAATGTGAATGTTTAGGGGGCTTGGCTGCTGTAAGCTCATTTTCAGTTGTTTACCGACTCGCCTCTTCCTCGAACTTCTTCAATTCATTCGATAACAAATCACGTCTTGATTTTTAGCTTTTGTCCCTTCCCAAAATTGTGCCGTATTTTTCCCCGACTTCCTTCCTTCCTTCCTTCCTTCCTCCTCCCTGATGATGTCATCATGCACAGGAAGGCTGTGACTGAGCAACACGTCGGCCGGCGGACCGTGTGCACACGCAGGAAGGACTTGTATATTTAGCAGCCGCTCCCTTCTCTGTTTCAAGAACAAGGAAGATATTTTCGCATTCCACCGTCTGCAGGTGCAGACGATGTTGTAGGAAAAAAACATAAACTAAAAATTAACATCTTATAAACTGAAGTGGTCGTCTAGAGATGAAAGTTTAGTGTGTCAGAATGAGCCTGAACTCATTATTATGTCCACTAATTTTACGTTTACCTTCTGGACTCTCTGCCAAACCAAGCAGGTAATCCAGGTCTTACTGGGGTTGTGGACCCTGCAGACCAATTACACGCCCCAGTGCCCCCCAGGACCAGGATCACCGTTCCCTCTTCTGCTATCACTTAGAAATAACATTTTTTTATCTCCCATGAAAGCCGCTGCCAAAAAAATGAAGATTGCTCAATTCCCATTCCCTGCCTTTCAGTTGTGCACCGCAGAAACAAACCTGACATAACAAATAACACATTGAACCCTTTCCTCCTCATGTGCCAAACCGTGTTGGGTCATTATTAGGTCATTATTAGGTCATTATTGTGTCAAAGATTTGAATAAAAGCAAAGGAAAAAATATCTCCTGCAGGAAGTACGTCGGTTCCTGCGCTTCCTCCTTGGAAAGAGGAACTGATTGGTAGACTTGTAGTTCCACTTTTTGGTGGTCTTGGTCTTGTCACGGCCTCGACAGTCTTTGGTCTCGGTCTTGTCTCGGTCTCGGGCCTCTCGGTCTCGCAATGTCTCGGACTGGCCTCTCGGTCTCGAAGGGATGTGTAACCTATAAGTATATATGTGTATATATGGATATCTATAATATCCAGGCAGGCACAGTTTGTTTTTTTCAATGCCATTTCAGTGATGCTGATATTATACAGTGTCATTTGGTTACTATAATGGGAAATAATGCAATTTCAAGTTGATAATTGTGTATCTTTAATATTTAGAATTAACGTTTCATCTACAAATTAAGTGCAATTTAAATCAGTAACATATCTCCAATTCATTAGACTTGTTTTGAGGTGCAGTGCGGTGTTGGAGACTTGTTATTTTGTGAGATGACTTTAGGACTATCGTCATGTCAGTCCTTAACAGCACTCAAGAGTCAATCCTCAAATAGTGAAATAGAAATAGCGGTCATGCAATTGCTGCACATATTTGATTTTTAGCCAATAGATGAAAACATTAATAGTGAGTTCACACACAAGACATCACTGTCTCTGTATTATTGTGCTGTAGTTGAAATAACACAATCTCATATTTATACTGAGCAGCTGAACCGTATGGGGCTGAGGTTCTACAACTCTGCAAAATGGCAAAAAAATAGTTTTTTTTGGTCTCGGTCTCGGTCTCGAGCTGAACTAGTCTTGGTCTTGACTTGGTCTGTCTTGGTCTTGGTCTTGTCTTGGTCTTGATACTCTCTGGTCTTGGTCTTGTCTTGGTCTTGATACTCTCTGGTCTTGGTCTTGTCTTGGTCTTGATACTCTCTGGTCTTGGTCTTGTCTTGGTCTTGATACTCTCTGGTCTTGGTCTTGTCTTGGTCTTGATACTCTCTGGTCTTGGTAGTGTCTTGGTCTCGGTTTAGGCGGTCTTGACTACAAGTCTACTGATTGTGTGTGTGTGTGTGTGTGATTGTTTTTTTGGCGTTGACGTCTCCTCTGTGTGTGTGTCCTCCGGCGGCGTCCAGGTGAACAACGTGGAGAAGAGCCACAGCACGCAGGACGCGCCCACGCTGGTCCTGTCGGAGAAGGCGGGGGGGCACCTCAACGACTCGGCCAACAGCGTCATCTCCTACCCCCCCGACCGGGCGGACCGGCCCTCGGTGGACCGGCCCTCGGCGCCGGGGGACGAGTACAACAATGAGTGAGTTTCAAAGCAAACGTGACACACACACACACACACACACCCACACCCACACCCACACACACACACACACACCCACACCCACACCCACACACACACACACACACACACACCATTTTACCACCGCAGGCCTATAAAGTGAGACACGCTTCAGCCGCTTGAAAGGCGTAACCTTTGGCAGTGCGTTATTTTCTCCACAACAAACAAAACCTCTTTTATTAAATGTTTCTTATCAGTTATTCATTAATCTCGTCGTTTTTTTTAAATTTAATGGTGGGTGGGTAAAAGCCTGCGTCTCCACGCAGCCGGTCCAGGTCCATGCTGAAGCCGGACTTGGCCTCGGCTCAGACAAAAACAACCGGGTGAGACCTTTTGAGTACAGTGTAAATATTAAATATTAAATATAACCTTTCCCTTCGTCTTCCTCACAACGTCCATTGATTAGCCGGCGGGAAAAAAACACACACAAGTGAGTGAGTGTTTGTCTGAGGATTGATGACATCACACATTTCCTCCCATCAAAGAGAGCCGGTCAAGTGCTCTGTTGTTGTTTGTTCAGGCTCTGTAAAGACCGGGTCCACGGCTCTGCTCAGGGACTTTCTCCATCTAATGGTTCAATATCTAACAACAACAACAACAACAACAACAACAACAACAGCCTCATAGGGCAAGTTTGGGTTGATTCCTGCGGCTTGGGGGACCGGATGAATAGTGATACTTAAGGTCATTAAGGGTCCGGTGATTCAGTTGGGCGCGCGGCTTTGCCCTAAATAAATAGCGTATTATTGTGAATATAATCGGCGGCCGGGGAAACGCACGCCGGCGGCGGCCGCCAGAACCGACGCAGAGAAGTAAATGACGGATTTCGGCCGCCGCCGCTTTAACCTGAGCTGGTAGTAACTGTACTTGTTGGCTCTCTGTCAGCCTTTGTGTAACCTCACTGTAATTCCCTCTGCTGCTGCTGCGGTTCACATTCCTCTACAAATCCTGGCGAAGACACACACGCACACACACACACACACACACACACACACACACACAAGTGAACCCGCTCGCGTCTCCGCTCCGCTTGTAGTCGTGATCCCGCCGCCGGAGGCCGGCTCCACTTTTCATTACAACCGCTGACGTCTTCCTCCCGGTCGTGTAGACCGGGAGGAAGCGAGCCGTAGGTCAGCGGCTCCTCCATGCTAGACTAGACTCACCCCTATTCTCCCTGAGCTAATGGTTCGTTCCGTCTCTCTCTTGTTTTCTTTTAATAATCATTATAGGAAACTAATGGCAGATACAATGTGTGCTGGTATGGCGAAGAACAGCTTCCACCTCTCTCTCTGTTTCTCTCTCTCTGTCTCTCTCTCTCTGTCTCTCTCTCTGTCTCTGTCTCTGTCTCTGTCTCTCTCTCTGTCTCTCTCTCTGTCTCTCTGTCTCTCTCTCTCTCTCTCTCTCTCTCTCTCTCTCTCTCTCTCTCTCTCTCCATATCTCTAGTATGTTGCAGTGAAGTGTAGTTAGTTAGTCTTTCTCACAAGGACATTTTGCCCATTGACGTTTGATTTTTTTTCTCGAAACACACCTTCATCATCATCATCATCATCATCATCATCATCATCATCATCAACAGATGATTTCACCGTACGCCGTAATAGTGAAACCTACCGGCGTAATAATAAAACAATACGCATGTCCCGGTTCCTTCCCAGCACCACAGCAGCCCCCCATGTTGGACCTGAGCCGAGTTTCACTCTCATGCTCTGATGGCTTTTGATTTTTAAGAGTGTTGTTGACCAGAAAAAAAAAAAGAAAGAAAAAAAAGGGGAATTTGGGTTCTGGCCCGCGGCCCGGCGAACAATGCAGGTCTGCAGTGTGTGCAGGGACTTCCTCCTTCCTCCCCCCCCCCTCCCTCCCCCCAATTAACCACCATGTCCTCCAGGTACCCGGAGAGGCTGAGCCGTCCGTTGGAGGCGCTGTCCCACGGCGGCGGCGGCGGCGGCGGCGGCGGCGGCCGGACCAGCTCCAGCCCGTCCGAGGAGACCGGCGGCGGCGGCGGCGTGCGCAAGCCGTCCGCCCACCGGGGCAAGCGGCGGCGGCAGAACCCGGAGCTGGACGAGTCCCAGTACGAGACCGAGTACACCACCGGGGGGGAGACCGGCAACGAGTTGGACCCGGAGGAGTGGGAGAAGTAAGGGGGCTGCGGCGGCGGCGGCGGCGGCGGCGGCGGTGGCGGCGGCGCTGCTTCTTCTTCACGGTTACTGGGCCGCCGCTGAGCTTAATGTTTAAAGACAGCTCAGTACAGGAATTACAGAAAGCTGTGGCCTAATATCCCCCTGGTCCTTATAATGAAATGTGGCCTCTCTCTCTCTCTCTCTGTCTCTCTCTCTCTGTCTCTCTCTCTCTCTCTACCACACACACACACACCACTTTGTGTTTTGGAGCAGCATAACTAATCCGGTTAGCTATGCAGTATAACATGGGCAGTTTCTATGAAACAATGAGGGACTTAACAAACTTTGAAGCCGTTAACGGGCCGCTGGAGTGCGCCAGAAAACCGCTGCTTTCTAAGAGTCCTTTGCCAGTTGCCAATGTTTTAGCTCAAACTTAGCATATAGCTTAGCATATAGCTCAACAAGCACCTATGGTGACCTCCTTTACCGGTGGGAACCTGGCAACATATGAGATGAGATGAGATTCTCAACCTCTCCCTCCTCTCCCTCAGCATCTACCCGGTGATCCGGTCCGACGGCCAGCGCCACGAATACAAGCGGGAGTTCGACTCCGACCTCAGGGAGTACAAGCACCTGTGTGCCGAGATGGACGACACCAACGACCAGCTGAACAAGCTGAGCCGGCAGCTGGACACGCTGGACGAGAGCTCGGCCAAGTACCAGGTGAGACGCCGTCCCGCTAGCGGTCCCACTGGGGGTCCCACCGGCGGTCCCTCTAGCGGTCCCACTGGCGGTCCCACTGGCGGTCCCACTGGCGGTCCCACCGGCGGTCCCACTAGCGGTCCCACTAGCGGTCCCACTAGCGGTCCCACCAGCGGTCCCTCCACGCCGCGGCGCTCCCATCCCCTCCCTTTGTGATCTGCGTGGGTGTTGGGACAGTTGAGCTGAAATGAGGGTTATACTGACCCTAGTGGTACTTTAGGGGTACTGCAGAACGGTGCTGGAAAAACATTTAACATATTTAGTAATATGTAATAATGAGCAAAATGACTGTTGAAGTTCAACACAAGCTCATGTATTTTACTGAACAACTCATTATTTCTGCATATATCTTTTGAAGTTCATCTTTCCACCGCCTTTTTACCAAAATACCTTATTATGACATTTGTTGTTTTATAATGATTTCATGGATGACATATAAGACACAGATGCTTCTGGTACAATACTGTATTGCATTTCGTACGCCTTTTATAGTGTCTAAAATATCTGCATGTTTTGGTATATACTGTATATTATATATTATGTCTGTATTTTTTAAAGCATATTCATATGTTTCATTTGGTCTGCTTTCAGTCTGTGGCAGATGAATATAACCAGCTGAAGGATCTGAAAAGGGTAAGTGGAAAATCTTACTTTGAGCTTTTATTAATTTGCAAAGTCTTCTGTATTTCAAGTTTAGTGTTAAAGATTTATATTTATTATATTTAATAAATAAATATTATAATAAATAATAATTGTATTATTATATTTAATTTAATAAATTGATTTATATTTATTATATTTTTATTTATTTATAGACCGCAACCCTTTGATAATTAGAGATAATTTATTTTGGATAAAGTCTCAAGCTGAAGTATTGTATCCACAGTGTCGGTGTGATTATGACATTATGACTAACTCCTCTTCTCCATCATGGCCCCTCTTCAGACGCCAGACTACCGGGCCAAGAAACACGACTGCCGCAGACTGAGGCACAAACTGTTCCACCTGAAGCGGATGGTGAAGAACTACGACAAGACGCACTAATGGACCCTCTGCCCGGTCCACCCCCACACACACCTCCACCTCCACCCCCACACACACCTCCACCCCCACACACACCTCCACCCCCACACACACCTCCACCTCCACCCCCACACACACCTCCACCCCCACATCTCCACCTCCACCCCCACACACACCTCCACCCTCACACAGACCTCCACCCCCACACACACCTCCACCTCCACCCCCACACACACCTCCACCCTCACACACACCTCCACCCTCACACACATCAGGGCCTCCAGCCGCTCACCATGACCTACTGTGACTTTCTACTACAGGGCTGAGACCAAAAACCATGTACACACACACACACACACACACACACACACACACACACACACACACTAAAACACACACCGGCGTCGGTAATGTCCTAACACCGGTGTTGGCTTGTTGCAGCTTTCTCATGCTATTACAAGTTCATGTGGATTAGTGCTAACTGCTATGACCAAGAGACCAGTGAGACCAGTGAAACCAGTGCAGCCAGTAAATATTATTCAGAAAGGGTTGGAGTCCGGCGCGCGCCGCGGCGGCGGCGTGCAGCCGCTCGGCGGCCTCAGACCCGGTACGCCTGGCGCTTATCTGAACCCGGTTCACCTCCTCCTCCTCCTCCTCCTCCTCCTCCTCCTCCTCCTCCTCCTCCTCCTCCTCCTCCTCCTCCTCCCGGTACCGGCGGTCCCTCAGTGGGAGAGCCTCTTATCAGAGGAGAGGCATTCAGAGCTGATAACGGCTGATACGGTGTTGCAGGGAAGAAAAGAAAAAAGGGGCGAGAAGTGCGGTCGGGTTTGTCCGCTTTCAAACATACAAGGTCTCGGTCTCCTGAAGCGGTCTAAGAGCAGATTAAGCTATGCGTCTTACCTGCGACTTACCTGTCTCACCTGCGTCTTACCTGTCTCACCTGCATCTTACCTGTCTCACCTGCGTCTTACCTGTCTCACCTGCGTCTTACCTGTCTCACCTGCATCTTACCTGTCTCACCTGCGTCTTACCTGTCTCACCTGCGTCTTACCTGTCTCACCTGCGTTATTTGGTGAGGTGTGTGTATCCAGGTTGAATGTGTCGGCGTTTGCCTTAACTGAGAGCCTTAACTGATGATCAAGGGTTTGCGTTTAAACCAAAAGGAGAAAGTCCTCGCCGGTGAGATTGCGATGTTGTTGTGTATATTCCTTAAACAGATCTGTGTCACTTCCTCCCGAATGAATAAGAGTTGATTTGTCACCCATGTTATGTATCTCATGTCTTTACATACTGACTGATGTCATCTGTTGTTTGTACATACTGTGCTAATGGCGTATAGTCGTATTCGTAGCGCGGCGGCGGTAGATTCATTATTTGTTTTACAACTCAGTGTTTTTTTTTTATTAAACTTTATTTTTTAATCACTATCACCTTGGAAATCATGAATTGCTCATTAATACATCGGTGCCCCCAAAACATGATCTCAAAGGCTGTGAATTGACAATTTGGGAATAGTCCCTTAGTTTGTAGTTATTGCAAAAATTATATACTTTGATATATATACTTAGAATTTTGTTTTAAATTTTGCATTTTGTCCTCGCAAGAGAGACTGGAAATCGAAAAAAAACAAACATTGAAATGTAATGATCTCATGTAAATACCATCTGATCTATCAGTTGCACAGCTGTACAGATGTATGCTTCATTCTTCACGAGCCGTTCTGCTCCGCCATCCCATAATACTCACCGGGTCCACGTGTCCGGACGTCACCGGGTTCACCGTGTAACTGCTGTAACCGTGTCCGTGTACTAATCCACTCCAAGTGTTATTTTCTAGCACATGTTCAAATGTCAATGCTTATTAGAAATGTTATACATCTGTACTATTTTTATAAAATGACGAGTCCACAACGAACTTTAATGTTGTTTCACAAACATTATGTGAGCCATTTTTTTTTTAAAGACTATTTTCCTGGTCACTTTTTTTTACTGAAAACTTTGAGACAGCATAATGTGTAAAACATGCGATTGACATTTTTGCAAGCAATAAATATCTAATTATTCTGAAACAAAGTAGTAATGAATTCTGCTTTTTTTCCTTATGACTTATTATTTACTATCTCCCTTAATGCGGAGGCGCGTGCTGAAGCCCTGCGCATGCGCTGTGTGTCCTGCAGGGGGCGCCAGAGGACCAAGTCTCTTGAGGATGGATCCCACATGTATGAAGGTTAGCCTCGCTATTCCTCCCGGTTCAGCATTCCCACCATGTGCTTTTCCCCCATCAATGGTTACTTTAGGAGTTCACTAAACTTTAGGAGACTTCACTAAACTTTAGGAGACTTCACTAAAACAAGAAGAGACAAAGTCAACACAAACCTGGAATCCCCTTGGGTGTTTGTGGCAGACTTGTGAAATCCCCTTTCCAGGATCACTTGGAAAGTGTACACAGAAACCCTCGCAAGTATGTGTGTGTGAACGTGTCTGTATGTTTCAGTGTCATGTTAGTAGTCCTATACCTTCAGTGCTTTGTTTATTCTGTAAAAATGACATTTCTCTTGGGTTAGTCCACCACTATAAAGAACCACAGTGGTTCTTGACATTGTCCTCACAGCGCTGAACTATCAAAGCTTTTAGTTGCAGAGTAAATTGGGGCTTTGCCTTACAGGTAAGTCCAGGTGCTTATCTCCACCAGGTGACCTATAGGTGTCACCGTGATGTGGTCTCATCTCCCCCTATAGGCTTCCTCAGTGGTTTAGTCTACTTTGAGCTAATACAATAATTGGTGCTGAATAATACGCCGAACATACAAGAATCTTCTCGATCCAATGATCTGTCCAATCTCCAGTTCCCTCCCAGTGGTCTGCTTACTGTGTGCTCAGCGTTTATTACCTGTTGAACAAAGACAGTGTTGTTATGAATATGGCAATACGAACATCCAGGACATGAAATTAATCCTTATTCAGTTTGCCAGATAGGACTCATTTAATACGATCCTGAACAAATACATCTCTGAATGACCAGTAAGGCACAAACATTTAAGGTTTAAAGTGTCTACAAGTGACTATAACACATATATGACATTAGAGCAGATCAGCAACAGTGAATTCTGTAGCCATGAAATGTTTTAACCTCTTTAGATGAACATGAACATTTCGAAAATATGGTTTAATAAAACTGAACTTATTAAAGTTGTAGATATGAAGGAATTATTTATCACATGTATCAAGTCATGTTTTCTTTGTAGTGTATTATTCAAGGCAATACAAAATCTAAATGACTCTGTATATTAAATAATTAGATTCTGTCATTATTTACATAATCAACCACAGAGAGACGTGTATTTTTTTTTATTTCTACCAATGTAAAAATAACCAATACAAATATGTCACAAAAAAAACTTAACATTTTGGTTTGACAATGGCAATAGAAAGTAATACTATACAGTCAAAAGCACAAAAACAATTTAAATTACAACGAACCCAACAAGTGATTCCAGGGCCATTGTAATAATATCAGAAATCAGAAATCAGAAATCATGGTCATAGCTTTTATTTTCTTGAATCAAGGGATACAAAAAGCCATAAAACACAAACATGTCTTTTTCTTTATTTCACACAATCATACGCTTTCAAGTAGAGCAATTTGGCAGAACACGCATCTGTCCAACGGTTCACGGCGGTTGAACCGTTGCAGTGAATATATCTGATCATCACGACCTTTAACCTCCAGGCGCGTGATGAGGACCTTGCAGAGTCTGTCCGTTTGAACCGGTCTGGAAACATTACGCGTCCACACATGACCCGCGTCCCTCGCCGAGGCCGAGACGTTGTGCAGCGGTTTCCAGAGCAGTGTTGCCGACGGCGACCGGCGTCACTGAATCGTCTTTCGGAAAACTTTCGGTATTCTCCAAAAGAAAAAACAACCGAAGTGTTTCACATTTTACGCCATTTTCAAATGTATTCACGCACTTATTAACTTTTTGCTTCTTTTTTTTTCTTTCCACGTGTGCCAAAGTTCAAAAAGAGAAACTGGTCCGACTCAGACTCATTATCACCGGTTGTGTGACGATGCTGATGATCCCTTTATATGCTAATCCACTATGAACACATGAACAGTTCGCCGTACATTCGTAGTCTGTGTGTATAAAACTATGAGGTAATCGTATGACAGGAGAAGCGCCAACACTTTAAACTTTACATTCACCTCCACTCCCTGCTGCTGCCGGTGTGGAGATACGTAATATTATGGGATAGATACGTCCATCATAAGTGTTATTTATTGTTATCGTGATAAAAATGATCCTTTGTCTGCTTATTTGTCTTCCGCCCGCACCAACACTATATTTCGTAACAAGGCATTCGGCCAACTTGACACAACGTTGGCTGCGATCGACGGGAAAATCCCCACCGCCGCCGCCTGCCGCCACCGGCGGCGGCGGCGGGGAAGACCCGCTGTGATATT
>JAOPHQ010004307.1:152500-162178 GCA_030340625.1 Merluccius polli | reverse complement strand
CCGACTAGTGTGTGTAGACTGTATTGCGTGAAGTTACAGACAAATCGTTTTTACACACGGATCGCAAATTTGCAGATCCGCACGGCAGAAGTGTGCCAAAATCCACGTGTAAAAAGACGGCCAATCAGAGCTCCCGCCTGAGTTATAACTGGTGACAGACATGTACAGATCTCAGTACGCATGTACAGATCTGTTTACACATTCACAGATGTGTGTACACTTACAGATCTCTGTACACATTTGCAGATTTGTCTTCACTTGCAAAACGAATACAGACACACAGATGTTTTTACACACACACAAATGTGAATACAGACACACAAATCTTATCACAAACACACAAATGTGAATACAGACACACAGATTTTTTTACACACACACAAATGTGAATACAGACAGACAAATCTTATTACGCACACACAAATGTGAATACACACAAATGTGAATACACACAAATCTTATTACACACACAGATTGAGATACGCACACACAAATAATATTGTCTCAATAATACCCCCATAGGTTATGTATTGAGGAAAAATTAGCTGGATGCAAAATGTTCTGACTCACATTCAGATGCCTTTCGTCTATGAAAAGGAAAGTTAGGTGCATGCAACACCAGCAATGTAATTCTTTATAAGTGTCATTCTACACTCAACACTCACAAAAAGACTTTAAAATCCTTTAAAAATCTCCAGTTGTTAATTGCTGGTTGTCAAGGTGTTCATGATGTTCATTCCCTTCCAAGCCCCTGATTTACATACGGAGGAAAAATATTGCAGCAATAATTAAATGTTGAAAAGTAGACATGGGTTCTTATCGCATAATTATAGAATAAGATAACGTATCATTATATCATGGCCCAGGTGACTACTCGATCTGCATTCAATATGAATCTCATGTTCACTGCTTGCATTCCAGGCATTAGTCAGACCCATATATTTGCCGTTTGTATCCAGGGACTCAAAAAGTAGTGCAAGCTAAAAGTTTGTGCATTATTTTTCGATACATGCACACCTCGTTGTGGATTATCCCTTACCTATGAACTCATAACAAGTTTATGTTAATAAATTCACATCACACCATCATTCTTAATGTATGCATAATTTGGGCACACGCCAGCCTGCTATTTAATGTAAATTTGTGAATATTACTTGGCTCCTGCCACCTAAATTCAAACTAATCTCTTTCTACTTTGCATACATTGTCTGTACATTTTGAGTTTAGTTAGTCTAAATAAAGCTCGAAAAAAGCAATTCCGTTTTCTAAATTGCAGTTCAGCCCCTCCCGAGATATCAGAAGATACAATCCACATGAACCAATAAGCAGCAAAATATGGATTTATGTTATCCACATTGTATAACTGAAAAAGTAAGGCTTTTTCAAATTCAGAAACAGTGTATGTAGAAAAAAACTATTTTAGCGCTCATGGGGCAAAAATGGGAAATAGCCCATTCACTTTCATAATGATTCTTGCACCACTATCATCTGGGACATCTGCGTAGCCATCATTAAGAAAATATATAGATTACTGTCACTTATTGCATGCTCGGGTGTTTGCCAGCCTGGGAGGCCTCCTGCCTGCCATCTGTGCCCGACATCTGCCTCAGCTTGTTATTCCGCTATTACATCAACGCCATTCTGTTCACTTCCTGTCACTTCCTGTGTAAGGAACACCCCTGTTAGGAAATATAAGGTGCCCTGACCCCGGGGCCCATCAAACTGACTCTGTTGTCAAAGTGGACACCGGTTTTAGTATACAAGCAAACAAAACAAAACAAAACAAAAAACCTTTATGGCTGATGAGCAGAAGAGAGAGATAGAGAGACAAGTAGAATGATAGAGAGAAGTAGAGAGAGAGAGAAAGAGAGAGAGAGAGAGAGAGAGAGAGAGAGAGGTATTGCTTAATCCATCAGTGGGAGTCGTTTTATAATTGAATTCTTCCTAGCATATGAAGCCTTTTAATAGCACTATGGATAACTCAGGTCTGTGGAACTGAACTAAGTGGCCCACCTTGAGGCAATTAAATTAATGTTTCGCTCAAAGAAAAGAGGGGGGGGGAGAGAGAGAGAGAGAGAGAGAGAATTGGTGGTAGCAATTGCAGTTTAACCCTGAATATTTCACATATCACCACATCATCTAAAATCTGTGATGAACATGAAAGCTTAGCCTATTGTTGGTTAATCCTATGAGGAGACCGTATTATTAGTGCTCATTAAAAAATCTAAATCATTGAATGAAAGTATTTCACCCTGAGCAATTGAGAGCTGTGTGTGAGTGTCACTAGTCTGTACACAAAACTATCCCTGCATGTCTGATATGTAATGAGTCAGGAACACCTAGGGAATACAAACGTAACATGTTTGATGAACAATATTCAAAGTTGAAAGAGTACTCACATGCACACACACTGTGTGTGTGTGCATGTGATTGGCACTTGCACAAGTGCCAATCAAGTGACACTTGTCAATGATGCAATTAGTCAAGTTCCACTCTGACACACACGCCATGGGTGTGTGTGTGTGTGTGTGTGTGTGTGTGTGTGCAGACACATGCTTCCGAGTGTCTGATGGATCTTCTTAAGAAAATGTTTCATTGCAGATTGCAGACGCGTCTACCCCGTCATAGAGGACAGAATTGACAGTTCTCCAGTTGTCGATCTGATATGTAAACCACATTGAGCCGCTCCAACTGCTCAAAGCCAAGAAAGTTATCCTATCCAAAAAAATTATGTATTTTCGGTATCTCTCTCGGTCCATGTGTGTGGGGAACCTTCGCGAAAGCACATGCCAGCGACAGCAGTTTGGATAATTTTTGTTTTACTGTAGAAGTGTTTAAACGCTCCACTACACTGCGTCTCCACCCCCTGCCTGGGTCCGATGACTGCGTTATCTGTGAGGGCGAGATAACTCATCTAGACTGTGAGGTGGGTGGGTTGCCAGGTAATTGCGTTTCGTGTGATTGGAGATGATTGAGTGGTTGGTTGAGGGTCTCTCTGTGAGTCACGGACCCCCGCCAATTCAATCACCGCAGCCACCTGAGTGCAGTTCAGAAGTGTCGTAACGTAAGTTTTATTACACCATTCAAAATGTGGCCTTATGCAAATGTGACTAATTGTTGTTAACCATGACGTTGATACATATGTTTTCCTGAACACCCTGCTGCTCAACATATTGCTCCTATGAAAAATAGATATGATCTGATACTCAGCTCAAAAAGTATAATATGTGTGCTTTAATTAGTGCTTTTGGTAACGCTTTATATTAAGGTCCTTGTAATAACCATTAATTAATAGGTAATAAGGCTCTTGTAAGTCCTTACAAGATGCTTATTAAACATTATTGTGGTGTTATAAGCCTATATAAGTGTTAATAATGGCATTATAATACAGTTAATAGCAGCTATAACACATTTATAAGCGCTTATAAGAAACTTGTTAAAAGTTTGCAAATGCTTAAGAACATTAATAAAAGCCTCATGAGTATCTTGTAATTGTTCATAATAGCATTACAAACACCCCATAACCCACCCATTACGTCTTTGCCATGCCTTTATTAATCTTCTTTTGTTTGCTTATTGATATTAAAATATACTTTATTGCTCATCTATTATAAGTTAACTATGCACTTGTTAACAGTTAACTATGCTTTTTGCAGCTACCGGATCTAAAGCGAGAACAATGCCTTATTAAGGCTAATAAATCATTTATTATGCATTATTATGCCTTTAAGAATCTTTTTTTTGTTTGCTTTACTAAAATAAAATATACTTTATTATGCCGTTATTATTAGTTTACTATGCACTTGTTAACTATGCTTTTTGCAGCTTCCGGGTTTTTTTCTTCCCATTATATCAGCCTTGACCACATTCTAGATGTGGAGGTTGTGAAAATCATTAACCAGTAATTAACACATAATGAAATATTTATTAGACTTAATAAGGCATTGTTCTCGCTTTAGATCCGGTAGCTGCAAAAAGCATAGTTAACTGTTAACAAGTGCATAGTTAACTTATAATAGATGAGCAATAAAGTATATTTTAATATCAATAAGCAAACAAAAGAAGATTAATAAAGGCATGGCAAAGACGTAATGGGTGGGTTATGGGTGTTTGTAATGCTATTATGAACAATTATAAGATACTCATGAGGCTTTTATTAATGTTCTTAAGCATTTGCAAACTGTTAACAAGTTTCTTACATATGTGTATAAATGTGTTATAGCCTGCTATTAACTGTATTATAATGCCATTATTAACACTTATATAGGCTTATAAACACACAATAATGTTAATAAGCATCTTGTAAGGACTTACAAGGGCCTTATTACTATTAATTAATGTTTATTACAAGGACCTTAATATAAAGCGTTACCGTTGCTTTACAGCCATAAGACACACCTGTGAAATCATACAATTATAAAGACAAATGGATATTAAATGGTGAATAAAAAGTGGTCAAACATCAAAAAGGACTAAAGACAAGTAGAAATAATGTGATAATGTTGGCTGGGCTACATACACATACACATTTTCAAATGAAAATATCATGTGATAACCAAGGAAAACATTTCACCAATAGAAGAAAGAAAAAAAGAAAAGAAACTACAGAGCCCCGGACGGGAGGGGGTGACAAGGAACGCACTACAAACACGAAACACTAAAAGACTGCGCACGACGGATTTACTAAAACATAGCATGTGATTTACTAAAACTAGCATAGCGAGTTTACTAAAACAATGCATGCGAGTTTATCTGAAATGCGTGCACGATTTACAAACAAGATCCACTGGAAAACACTGGAAAACAAAACGATGGTAAGGGATTCTACAGTAGCCCAAAAGTGGCCTGGCGGAGTCCACTAAATGTGTTCACTAACTGGTCTCTATCAAGGCAGAAAGATGAAGAAAAAGAAATGGAAGAAAGTACTTGTCCTATTTAAGAGCAAATGTGAACCAATTAGTAAAGTACCAAAACCATTTTCTCGACGAAGTCACCCGGTTCGGAGGAGCCGACTGCCCTCAAGGAACTTATGCAGCTGGTTATTCCCTGACTCTTGGAGAAGTGGCGTGTGGTTTGCCTGGCTGCTCTCTCCGTTGAGGACGTCGAAGATATCTACCTATTTGGAACCATGATCACAGGTCTTTGCTGATTGGATTGGCTTTGCCCTGGTGTATCGGAAAATTACGGAAACGGCAACAGCTATCAAAGGCCCCGTTAGGCTGCCCGGCATGATTGATGCGATGGGTAGAGCTGCTGGTGCTCAGGCTATTGCCTTGAGCCATAGGTTGGATTCGATCTCGGAAAACCTCACTGCTCTACATCGGAAACTGGATCGCTTTGTGGACCAGAACCGAGAGGCTTAAATTCGCCCCTCACCCAAAAATTCCAATCCTATCTACTTTCGGCCCTCATATCAGCTGTAGCCTTGGCCAAGGCCACTGCTGGTTCAACGTCTTCCTCCCGAAGGATACTCCGATGAGCTCTCTCTCCCTCACCCTCCCTTCTCCCACAAGCACCTGTGATTTGTTGACATTCCCTGCCCTGATCAAGGCCGTCTCCATGGCAACCTGCTGTGTTTTCGCCAAGACCTTGCGAACTTTGAGACTGACTTTCAGTGGCTGGACGATGCCACTTACCCCAGGTGTATCCCACGTCCTCGCTGCGTCCGTATCTACTGTACTGTGTCCTGTTATGTCTTCAGTGTGTTAGAGAACGCTGGCGCGTATTGGCTGCCGCTTCTGACCCTGAGCCTGTGATGTGTTGCTCTGTTTGCTGAGGTTTTTTTTCCTGTGCCCAAACTGTAGTCCCCCCCCCCCCCCCCCCCCCCCCCCCCCGACTTCAGGCTGGGATATGGCTTTTTTCCCTCCACTCTCCTTGTGTCTCTGCTGTATTCCTCCCCTTTCTTTGTACTTATGTAAAGCGTCCTTGGGTCATTGAAAGGCGCAATAGAAAATAAATGTATTATTATTTTATTATTAAAACACTAAGTAAACTAAGCACAATACTAAAGTGATGAGACACGTTCCACGGCGTCAATATTCAGGCATTCACATGAAATCTGAGAAACTGGTCTTGGCTATGAGTGAGCCTGAAACCACAATGACGAGACTTCTCAAAGGGAGGTAGGAAATTCAGAAGAAAGTGCCTGGCCAGCAAACATTAATATGACAGAAAACAGACCATAATAGGGCATTAGCAGAGGAGGGCAGGGCAGATCTGAGAGGAGGGAGCTCTCTCAGATGAAAAGGTTTTATGCTTGTAGTATTTCTATGGTATCATGCCTATTATTGGAAAAAAATATAAAGCTTTCAAAATAAGGGTATGGGTGTAAGGAAAATGACATCTTCCTTAATGGATGACAGCAGTATAAATAAAGCCTGGCTGGGTTGCATTAATTAGGGGTCTTTGTATTTTTACATCATGTAAATACCATGAGATAAAATGAAACCAATGCATGACAAAGTCCTAACAGGCCAAACTAAACACAGTTCGTGGGCACAACAGCAGAAATGAGGCCTTGCCAGGGCAGGACAAATGAGGTTTTGCTGTGTTCTTCAGCGCATTTGCTGTTTTTTTTCTTTTGCGTCTCTTTACAAATAACTAGCAGAAACGGGTTGAAAAAAATACTAGCAATCATATAAAGTCACTTCACTACACACTGCGACGGTGGAGCCCTGAGCCTGTTGATTGTTATGTCTCTGTTGCTGGGGTCAAAGGTCGAGTGTGAAGGCTTCATCGCTGGCTCAGTGCAAAGAGCAATGTGAGAGGAGGGCAAGAGGGGCCACTTTTGTGGATGATGCAGCAGTGGGAAAGGATTCAGAAGCCAGCAAATGATGGTTTCCTCTGTCCTGTCTGAGAAAGGATGACCTTGGGGGAGAGAACGTGGCCTGGGAGTGGAGTTGGACTGGGTAAGGCCTTGTAGATGACCTTCTCTTTGGGAGAAGGTGTGGTGGGGGGGGTACGCATCGGTGGTGGAAAGAGTAGAGGGAGGAAAGTAGTTTTCACTCCAGACTGGTGTGGAACTTTTCGATTACAGAAAAGACTAAAGGCTGTCAATGCTGAGGCCCTATCAATCGCAGTGCTGTGAGAGTCGCTGTGTGTTGTTTACCCAGGCAGACTGTGATAAAGTTGTTAATTCCTCTGCCAACTGTCTGTAAGTGATTGGATTTCAAGCGTATTTCCTAGACTCCCAGACAAAAAGTTCAAAATGGTCTTTCTTGGGGTTCTCTGATTGCTCTCTGCAGATGTCACCGGTTCCCCACACCAGCCACTCAATGTGTGGGCAGTCAGCAAGATTCCCTTCCAGTGATGTCACAGGCTGCAGCATGTTCTGGGAAGCAACGTCGTCGCACAGCTAATGTTAAGGAGCGGTTAAAATCAAAACCTCACTCACGCTGTAATTCCTGGGCTATAATTTGCGGATTTGATTGGGACCGCAGTCATTTGGCCTGTAAGCGTGCCAGCGTTGACCATCCAATCCTGAGGACACCAGTTAGAGCCGCCGCTAAGCTGGTGGTGTCGGAGAACACATGCACATCACACACACATGCACATCATATCTCAGTGGTCCTAACTTTGCCGATGATGATCTTAAGGCATGTTTCGATATACCAGTGTCCGCTGCAGAGTGCATGTTATGCAGGCTATGTGGCACGTGCCTTTGACCTTCTTCGTGTGTCATTTCTAAATAAAGATGCCCAGGTAGATGTGAGGCAGTATGCTGTGCAGGAGAACACCCGTTTTATTTTGGGGGGTGTGGAGTGTGTGTGGTGTGTTTGAAAGCTGGTTTTACAGCCTCACCTGCACCAGAGTCAGACCTGATACCAGCTATCAACCACACACATGCCACGGTGGGGCTTTGCTTTGAGTCCTCACCAGCAGTAAAGAACAGACTCCTCTCAGGCTGGGATAGGCTTTGTGCACGGACTGATTGGAGTGGGAATATGGCGTGATTTGAAGGACTCCAGCATTTACCCAAGGAAACACAGCAAAACAACAACAACAACAACAACAACATTTTACATTACATTTATATTTTACATTGAGGGGCATTTAGCAGATGCTTTTTTTCCAAAGCGACTTACAATAAGTACATTTGTCATAGAATGTAGAAAATAAAAAAGTGAAGCAAGGAGAATAAACGATGCTCAGCCATTTCAGCGGTGTATATTTCGGTACACAATGATGCAATATATTATTCGCGGCTGTCATCATTGAACGACACTGGAGCCTGGGAAAGTATGATTCCAAGTATGTTTTTCAGCTGTCATCACATTCATTGATGACATGCTGAAAATTACATTGCACCTTTGTGTGACAGAAAGACACTTGGTGTCTGCTCAAATCGGCTGGCAATTATTATGTAGATTATATATATAAATATATATATATTATATATATATATAAATATTATATTATACATAATATATATTATATTATACATATATATAGGCAAGGGCATTGTGTATATGCAGCTGAGATGTGTGCGATGATTATTAATATTTGACAGCAGCAACATATAATGTAATGTTTTTATGTCAAAGATATACGATACTTGAGAAAAACAAAAGTCACAACAAAGTCACGGGAGGTTCAGTCACAGGTCTCAACATCCCTTCACTTCAAAACGGAATCAATATTACTTTTTACAATTACAATTACTCTACAATTACAATTACTCCATAACTGTCCGGAGGTGACACTCGAACAAAACAAACTAATTCAAGCAAACTGATAGTAAATGGTCAGTATGGGCAGAAAGAATAAACATTCTATGATCAAAGGTGGTACTAACAGTTTGTTGTTCTGCAATTGCTACAACCTCAATGCTAAACTAAAATAGCATAGCACATAGCTGTTGTTGTTTATCAAACCTGCGCTTTCCATTTAAAGGTAATTTCGTCCGAACTTTAAGCCCTTCTATGTCTCATTCAGGATAAAATAGCAAAGCCTAACCACACTTGATCAACAGAACCACTGAACAGGAAAGACAATTCCATCAGCTTGAAGTACAGCATCTGGTGAAACTAAATAAATAATGCCTGTGTGCAGAATCGACAAAACCAATCAACAGGAAAGACAATTCCCTCACTGCTGCCTGATTTCACCTCCCAGGGCAACAAAATGTACAGATAATATTGACAATGTCCGGATGCACATTTATATATTCTAGATGGTTCCTGGTTGGTTCAAAAATCCAGATAATTCCTTTCAAATTGTAGGCTACTATCCTAAAAAAGCCATGAAAGTTAAAACGTATGGTTTCTTTAACAAAGACTGGTACCACTGTCTTCTTCAAAGACAAATGCAATATCACTCCTCTTTGCCAAGCTCCTTAAGCCTTTCTGCCTTTCTCACATTGCTGGAGGGGAAACAAGAACATTCACAGTACATTTACTTTACAATGTCACTCCAGTAGCATGGAAGTGGTGATCCATCACACCCTCCACACACTGCACTATCACTGTCTTTGTGTGTGTGTGTGTGTGTGTGTGTGTGTATGTGTGTAACGATCCTGCCCCAACCCCACTCACTTCCTGTGTTTTCCTTTGTGTCATTAGTGTAATGTTTGTCACCCGTCTTCAATGTGCTTAAGTTCCATTTGTTTCTGTCCCGGACTCCCAGTTTGTCGGTTCCATGTTTGTTGGTTTGTTGCTGTCTGTTTGTTTCCACACAATT
>JAOPHQ010004307.1:2500-147500 GCA_030340625.1 Merluccius polli | reverse complement strand
AGCCGAGAGACATAGTCTCTCCAGCGTGTCCTGGGTCTTCCCCGGGGTCTCCTACCAGTGGGACGTGCCCTGAACACCTCACCAGGGAGGCGTCCGGGAGGCATCCTAACTAGATGCCCGAGCCACCTCATCTGGCTCCTCTCAACGCGGAGGAGTAGCGGGTCTACTCCGAGCTCCTCCCGGATGACCGAGCTTCTCACCCTATCTCTAAGGGAGAGCCCAGCCACCCTGCGGAGGAAGCTCATTTCGGCCGCTTGTACTCGCGATCTCGTTCTTTCGGTCATTACCCAAAGCTCATGACCATAGGTGAGGGCAGGAACGTAGATCGACTGGTAAATCGAGAGCTTTGCCTTTCGGCTCAGCTCCCTCTTCACCACGACGGATCCGTGCAGAGTCCGCATTACTGCAGACGCCGCACCGATCCGCCTGTCGATCTCCCGCTCCATCCTCCCCTCACTCGTGAACAAGACCCCGAGGTACTTGAACTCCTCCACTTGGGGCAGGATCTCATCCCCACCCGGAGGGTGCACTCCACCCTTTTCCGGTTGAGGACCATGGACTCGGACTTGGAGGTGCTGATTCTCATCCCGACCGCTTCACACTCGGCTGCGAACCTGTCCAGCGAGAGTTGGAGGTCACGGTCTGATGAAGCCATCAGGACCACATCATCCGCAAAAAGCAGAGACCCAATCCTGAGGTCACCAAACCGGACCCCCTCAACGCCCTGGCTGTGCCTAGAATACTGTCAAGAAAAATTATGATCAGGATCGGTGGACAAAGGCATCCCCTGGCGAGTCCAACCCTCACTGGAAACAAGCTCCGACTTATTACCCCGGCAATACGGACTCAAGCTCTGACAGACCGGTCAAGACAGAGGTACGGACAGCCCGTATTAGGGGTCGATACCCAATACCTGCCCAGAACCCCCCTCAGGACTCTCCCGAGGGACACGGTCGAATGCCTAGTCTCCAAGTCCACAAAGCACATGTGGACGGGTTGGGCAAACTCCCAGGCACCCGCAAGAATCCTGCCAGAGGGTGTAGAGCTGGTCTCACTGTTTGCCAACGCCTGGACGAATCCACATTGCGTCCCTCCTGACGCGAGGTTTCACTAGCCGACGGACCCTCCTCTCCAGCACCCCTGATTAGACCTTACCAGGGAGGCTGAGGAGTGTGATCCCCTATAGTTGGAACACACCTCCCTCCGGTCCCCTTCTTAAAAAGAGGGACCACCACCCCAGTCTGCCAATCCAGGGGGCACTGCCCCCCGGATGTCCACGCGATGCTGCAGAGAGTCGTGTCAGACCAAGACAGCCCCCACAACATCCAGGGCCTTAAGGAACTCCGGGCGGACCTCATCCACCCCCCGGGGCCCTGCCACCGAGGAGCTAACCGAGTCACCAACATTAATAATAATAATATCATTGAGTACACATTGTTTCTATTAGTACAGGCTAGAAAACACAGCTAATGCCGTTTGTGTTTACTTCATCTGCTGAGGAATGGGAAAATGTATTTACATAACTGTCTCGGCAGCCATTTGACTTTTAGTTCAGTGAGTGTATTTTTCAATGCCTTATAATAAAGGCAACACCGAGAGGGTAGAGGTTATGGGAGGGACTAAACATGACTTAAGTATAAATAAATAATAAATCAATGCATAAATAAATGTATAAATAAATGCTGAAATAAATAAATAAATACGTAAATAAATGCATAAATAAATAAATACATGCATAAATAAATAAAATCATGAATAAATGTATAAATAAATACAGGAATAAAATAAATAAATGTGTAAATAAATGCATAAATAAATAAATGCATAAATAAATGTATAAATAAATAAATAAAAGAATGAATAAAAGAGATAAATGCTTTATATTTATTTCTACATTCTCTACATTTATTTATTTCTACATTTCTACATTTATTTATTTCTGTATTTCTGTGTCCATATGTAAATGAGGTAGGAGGTCCTAACCTCAGTCAACAGCATGATTTGGTTCCAGGTGTGTGCTCGATTCGGGTCTACTAGTGCTGCCTTACTGACGGAGCTGATTCATGTACAGGAATGTTGTTGGCTAGCAGCTCGCCGCTCAGCCTAACCGTTAGCTGCAGTTGTTGACATTTGTTACTTATGTAGCTTTCAAGCTGGTCAGCCACATCCCGCAGCAGGTCTGCCAGCGGCCTCCCGGTCGAGGCCATTACGCTAACTGGGAGCTGGTTTGCAACATTACAGGGAGGAAGCCTTGGGATCGTGAATCGTTTGCTTTTGTCTGGCTCTCCGATTTTGACCAATCATGCTGTTGACTGAGGTTAGGACCTCCTACCTCATTTACATATGGACACAGAAATAAATAAATGTAGAAATGTAGAAATAAATATAATGCATTTATTTATTTATTCTTTCATTCATTCTTTTATTTATTTATTTACATTTATTTATGCATTTATTTATTTATGCATTTATTTACGCATTTATTTATTTTTTCCTGTATTTAATTTATTACATTTATTCATGCATTTATTGATTTATTCATTTATTTCAGCATTTATTTATGCATTTATTTACATATTTATTTATTTATTTCAGCATTTATTTAGTACATTTATTTTCAGCATTTATTTATTTATTTATTTATACTTAAGTCATGTTTAGTCCTACATAAGAGGTAGCTATGCTGATCAAAGTGATGGATAGTTGTAAGCTTTCTCCATATAAACATTTTATCCAGACTGTCCTCCAACTCATACGCTCACTGTTGTCGTTTTGCGTGCACCTCCGAATTTACGACTCATTGTTACGTTTAGCGTAACCTCCGGCCCTAAAAGGCTGACTCCACTTTTCGTTGTACGGCCGTTAATATGTCACTTTATTTTAAAAACATTTCAGGCAGCGAGAAAGTAACAACGTAGATCCCAAATACGTAGTCAATTTGTCCAAATATAGCCTATTTTAAAATGTGCTTCCGACGTTGCTATACAACTGATGACACCAGATAATAATGGATAAGAGCCTTACATGTATGAGCATAATGGAGGTTAAGGTTATGGGAGATTTTGTAGATAAAAACGAGCAGATACAGTTTACTTCATAAGAAGGGAAAAAGGGGAGGAGAGCATCAATAAAAGAAATGACAGAATAAAGTGTGGAGGGTGTATGTGGAGTGTGTGCTGTTGATGGCTGGTTTACAGCCTCACCTGGCCTGAGTCACACTGATTGGACTCTGGCTGGGTGGGGCTGCACACCTGTGGTGCATGAGCAATCATGGCACCCAGGATAAACCAGCCATCAACACACACTCTGGAGGAGGAGCCACAGTCATGACAGTTGTACCATCAGCTCGGCGAATACCACCAGCCTGAAACTCCAATAAACATCTTGAACAACATCTACCCGTGTCCTGTGTCGGAGGCCCCAAAGGAGAAGCCACTTAGGTGGCGTGTGGCCGGACCAACCCTGCCACATAAACCATACCAAGGTTGTGAATAAAAACAGATAAACAATTGCTAAAGTACACAGAAGAATGTATAACAAAATGATGTAGTTATGGAAAGGTATACACAAATGATGGAAAAACAAACCCATCTTCTATAAAAACCCGATGCACAGTGTGAGCGCCACCCATACTACTGTCAGCACAAAATGACTATCTCTGCATGACTAAATCGATGCCACACACTTAAGGCTAAGGCATCACCATCCCCCTATGACTACAATCTCAATGAAAATCCCCTGACCAGCAACCATTACTGAATTGGGGTCCTTCCTGAATAAATATTACATATTCAAGTGGCAAAAGTCACCTGCACATGGATAAATTATGTAAGAGACACTGCAGAACGCAAAACAAAGTTCGACTGGCTAATACACTTGTCATACTGATATACTTGTTTATTTTCCAACATGTCTGTGTATCGGTATAGTCCCAACTGTAAGAGCTCACTTGTGTCGAAATCAGTGCCATCTCAATTAGCCTGGCAGGCCTCACAGTTATACTGCAGTGTGGAGCCAAGGGCACGGGAAGCGGCGAGAGGAGGAGGAGAGAAGGAGATGACAGGTGCAGGGTCAGGGGGAGGCTGCTGTAGAGGTAAAATATGTCTGTCCTGCAAAGCCACGGCCAAAGGTAAGAACGTACTGCCTGAGGAACAAAGACAGCTAGCTCTTTGGGCAGGTAGAGGAAGGCGCACAGAGATGTGTGTGTGTGTTGTTGTGTGTGTGGGCCCCCATGCACGATACAACTTGCCCCTGGAAAAGGACAGTCCTGGACTAGAATATAAATTGGGAAGCTGTCTAAAAGGCAGAGCTTTAGACTATTTTCTGCCCGTCCTCAGCAAAGTTTAATTTATATAGAAATAGTACACAGGACTACTTCCTGTCACTGGACCTGACAAACTCTGCATGACCATATATGGTATGCCACGGGTCTCCCTGTCATTGATTGGGGTGAATTCAGTTTCAGACTCAATTGTTGAGATACTAACAATCAGTCCTCAGAACTGCATTACCGCAAACTAACAGGGGAGGATGTGGGTGAGTGTGGGTTGAGTGTGTGTGTGGTCGATAGCTGGTTTACAGCCTTACTTAAGCGGTGGTTATACTTCTACAACTGCGTATTGCGCTATCCAACTGCGTAACCACGGAGGACCCCTCGAGCCCTCATAGTTCTCCGTCGTGGTGCCGGATACACAATGCAATTTCCCGCCCGCAAAACAAACCAGGTGCAAACGTATGTAAACAAGATTTCACACAAGATTCACACAACATTTCACACAAGTAAACAAGTACAAAATGGATAAATAGTTAAGAGGGATAGTTGAAAGGGGATAAATTATATTAAAAAATGAAATGCTTTAAAAAGCGTAAAAAAACGTAATTGCTAAAAACAAACTATTTACAACCATGGAGTGCAATTTGCCACCGTCTCTTTTAAGTTCTAGGTTCAAGTAGGTCGGGGTTGGCATTCTGGAGCTTTATGCGTCCATAGAGCATAGTGTATATGTCGAGCATCGCGTCATCCTGGTCCTCGTCCGGAAATGATGTTTTTAGAGGACCAATCGCAGCCCTTGCCGTCTCCGTTGTCCGTTGACGGAGTGACGGACACTTAAAAAATATTTCATGCAGCCGGAGACGACGGAGAGGCTCTCCGGCGACATAGAGGGCTCTCCGTAACCGACGTAGAGCACTTTACGCAGGAGCATAAATTAGGCTTTAGGCCTGAGTCAGACACCTGTGGTGCATGAGCAATCATGGCATCCAGGATAAACCAGCTATCATGTGGTGTGCGGTAGGGTCTACTGCCCCACGGTGTGGCAGAAGACCGTACCACACGCCGCCTAAGTGGCTTCGCCGGGCTCCTCCCACACTTAGGACAGCCGGATAGTTGTTGTTAAGCCAGTTTATTGGAGAGTTGGCAAGATGTTACAAGCCAGAGCAGATGAAATATGCTGTCATGAGCGATGTCAAAGAGGCTCTCTTCCTAAGTGTGCATGGCGGTAGCTTACTATCTTTGGCGAAGCGGTGACATTATTCAGATTCCTGAGGGAGGAAATTGTTTCATTTTGATTGGCCCTTCCTCAGTTCGTCGGTCATTTTGGCACCAGGGTACCGTTAAGCACATGTCACCGTTGAAGAAGACAGACAGCCGTTTTTTTCCTTTCCTTTTTCCCTTTTTCCGTAGTTTCCCGCTTTCGAAAAGGCACTTTCCAGATTATTTTCCTTTCACTTCTCATCTTTCATCTCGTCGCCTTAACTTTGCCCCCCCCCCCCCAACCCCTGTACTCCCCTGTTTAAACTCAGTTCTGCCGCCCGCTGATGCAGCCGACAGGGCCATTCAATCCATGGCTTGTTTTCACTGTGTTCACAAATGCTAGGCGGCAGGGGCCGGGTCGCCGCGTGATTACATCTCTCCAATTACACCGGCGCGAGGGGACACGCCATGCGCCGCGCCACCCTCCTCGATGCTAATAATGGAAGCATTGACTATGTCTCTCTTTGATGCTCTTTGTCACCAGGAGTTATCCACTGGTGAGAAAGACCCGGCGGTGGAAAAATCAAAAAAAACAGAGGGGGGGGAGATGTCAGCACCAGCAGAGTGCCGTGGAGGAGGACGCTCGCGTAAACATTTGCCTGTCATTCTCGCTTGTTGTGTCCACGTTGTTCCTCGACAAAAAAAACACCTCCCCCCCGATAACCTGTTGTGCGGGCGGCTGTGGACGCCTGCGAACAGTGCCGCGCGGCTAAATAGGCCTTGATTGGGCCGTCCACGGGTGCGGCGAGAGATAAGGCGTAAGGCTCATGCCTTACGCCTCAGTAGCCCAGTAGCCCATAGGTTCAATTTTTTCTTTTTAACCCTCGGTCTGTCAACTGGCTTGAGGTGGAGCGACAGCGGATCGCCCGAATTAACTGGATGAGCGAAGCTGCAGGCCGAACAACATCCTCGAATCCCATGATCTGCTCAGTGGGTTAAACGGATTGACCACCCCCCGGGTGTGTATCTGATACAGCAGCACGTTGGGTTACTACATAGGGCCAGCAATCTCCGGTGTGGTGTAAAGTAGTAAGGAAACACGCACACAAACACACACACACACACACTCACACACGCGCACACACACACACACACACACACACACACACACACACACACACACACACACACACACACACACACACACCACACACACTCACACACAGATGCATGCACATATCCAGACACATGCACACAAACAAACACACACACACACACACACACACACACACATACACACACACACATACATACACATAACCAAACACACACACACACACACAGATGTATGCAGATGCAAATAAATGCACATGGACACACACACACACACAAACTGTTTTAAACAAAACAGTTACAACTTAAATGATCATTCTTTTATTTAATTTAGTGCGAATTTCTTTTTTAATTTGTGAAGTTATTTTTAGTATGAAATTCAAAGTGATAATGTACTATCTTGGCATAATTAACAGCATTGTAAATGTCATAAAACAAGGTTTTGTTCTTCTAAATGAGAAATTTGCACACTTCATTACAGGAACTTTCTGAAGAGAGTTACATGAAAACAAAAGATAAAGGACAATCATCCACACAGATTAAACAAAAATGAGTGGAAAGGATGTTGTGTTGATGTTTATCAAAAGGTTGATATTGGCATGGTGGGCAATAGGTGGCAAGTGGGAGTTGGATGTTAGGCGACTGTCTCAGACAGATCCTATCTAAAACTTCGAGCTACACAGCAAAATCCTTGCAGTCAGCAAAAAATTAACAACAACCTACAGCATAATACAGAACAAAGGAAGCCAGTAATAAAGTATTAAAGCAGAGAGTATATATCTATATGAAAAGAGAGACAAGAACAAGCAAACAAACAAAGAAAGTGGTTTCATGTACACACCCAGGGGAGTACCCAGGCCGCTTTAAAAAAAAAAAGGTTTTACAGCAACCATTATAGTGCATTGATCAGCAGTTATGGTGCGTAAATGTAACGGTGCAAAGAGTGCCCTCCTGAAGCACTGTCAGGCGTTGTTTTGGGGTGTGAATACATTTCTGGACTGTGTGTGCGACTAGGTAAGCGACTCGACCATTTGCAAGTGTGAGCTGAGAAAATGGGGCGACAGTAGACTCTGATATCCTGATCCTGATATCAGTGGTCCTCAAACCTTTTCATATCAACGACCCCCATTTGATGAGATTTTGTCCCAGAAACCAGCCCCTTGGCTGGTAGGGAGAGAATACTTTAATAATGCAACACATTGCTGCAATTGCTACATGCATTTGTACTAGCTTCATATAGAAAACCTGAATTATAGATGAACAAAATCACCCTGTAACAATAATATTTTTTTGACAGATTCATTCCTTAAAGTGGATGTGATGAAATGTCACTGGATGGATGGATGGATGTAAACTGCATGCCGCTTTTTTTTTTTTTTTAATTCTGTGACTGATGCTTCTGAGCGGCAGTCGCGGAGGGCAAACGGTGACAAGGCCTTCAATTTGGACATGTGCCTTCAGGGGACGGTACATGACCTTCCCCGAGTGATTCTGAGGGACCCCCTGCCAGATTTCAAGTGACAACCTAAAGTGGAGAGAGAGCGATAGTGTGTGTGTGAGAGAGAGAGAGGGAGAGAGAGGGGGGAGAGAGAGAGAGAGAGAGAGAGAGAGAGAGAGAGAGAGAGAGAGAGAGAGAGAGAGAGAGAGAGAGGGGGGAGAGAGAGGGGGAGAGAGAGAGATTTGATATGGAGTGCCCAAATGATGTGCCTTCGTATGACAAAAGTGGCAAGAGGTTTGACAGGGTTGGGAGTGGGGTTAAGTTAGTGGTGGTGGTGGGTGGTGGGAGGTGGTGGTGGTGGGGGAGGTGCTACGAACCTTATCCCGTCTTTTTTCTCTTTCTCTTTCTCTGTCTCTCACGCTTTGTCGATCTTCCTCCAATGCCGTTCCCGCCTGAATTGCCTTCTAGCTGCCTTCTTTCACACGTAGCCACGGAAAATGCTAAACAAGTTTTCCGGCTTATGTCAGAACGCTATACCGTTGAGTGTTTGTGTACCTGTTTTGGTGGAGGGGGGTATGGGGGGTAACAAAGGTGCAGGACAATATAAAGTTGAATGAATTGAACTTTGACACCACAAGGTTGTAATGGTAACACCTCCATTTGTGGAGTCACCTAAGCTCAAATATCCAATCAATGTGCTCGAAAGGTGCTATCGGTTTGGCCGTCGTGACTTGTGTGATGACACAGAGCAGATATTGATCTTATCTCACCAATGCACCCCGTCCATCATTCAGTCTAATCCCTATCCAATCGTTTATGGGGTCCTCTATGGCGGGGGGTTTCCATCTGGGCTCAGCGTATTAAGAAAGGTTCACGCAATACGGCGTGAGGGCAGAAGTGGGTCGAAGGGTCTAAGCCATTACAAATGTGATATTGGCCAATCATAATAACTTATTACACGTATCATGATTGTTAAAAACCTTTACACACTAGGCTGTATGATCGAATGAGGCACAGACACATACTACATGCTTATTCATGCGAGATAACTTATTTTAGAAATATTTAAACATATTCTGGAAAATGTGACAATTTTGAATTTTACTCATGTTGTCGCAGTTAATCAAGACTGATTAACTGCATTCATTGCTGAATACTTTACTCCCTTCAAATGTCTGCTAGACAATGAAAATATAGTAAAGGGAATCTGTACACCAATCTATCTCCCCCATTACATGTATCATTTGACAAAACAAGAACATCTCTGGTTGCTATTGTGTGTATAGATAAGACGGTGACATCACTATGATAATAATGACAAGCGCTCGACAACTGAGCCAACCAAGAATAGAATAAAAACATACCTGTAATGTCTCACTAAAAAGACAATTTATCCTGAAATAATGAGGATGAAAGGTTATTATAGAAAGCACCTTTTTTCAAGTCTGACCATGGACCCATTGTGCCGAATGTGACTAATGTATGTGAATGATGAGAACTCATGAACGGTTGAATCACGAAAATTCAACCGAATGAAATGAAATGAGGAGATTATGCAGAAAGCCAATTGTGGTTAATGTTCCCAAACAAAACAATTCCAAATACATGAGTGGGTGGATGACTGGGACTGTGTTTTGACTGTCGATGACCATGCTGATGATGTTGTCAGTTAAAACTTTTAACTGACGCATGCAGTGGCGTGTCTCCACAGAGATACATCATGAAGTGAACAAATGACAAAATACCGCTTCCGCAATATGACTAATATTGCATCCGATAATCAGTCACTAATAAAAATGCGTACAATGAAAAACGTTGTGTAGCAGTGTAGTTCAAACACAACTGCTTTCTGTTAGATTTCGACTGAAGAGTTTAAATCCTGCTAGCCAGAATTAGTTGGGGGTGAAATATGACACCGCAGGCCCCCGCTGGATGTATTGTATGTCATCAGTACAGGAATACATCATGTTGTTTTTCACAGGGCTGTGAATTCCCTTGTTTTGTACCTGCTCTGAAATCTGTGTCTGTCTATCTCCCAACAGCGTGTTGCCTCTGTCTACATGTGTATGTGATGGGCCGTTCCCCTTTATGGATGGTCACCTGCTGATTAAGCGTTGTTGCGACACACCTGTCCTCCGCTTATTGAAGCTGTCCCAGAATGAACAAAAAACAGACAGCCTTTTTTAAAGGTGGGGTCAGGGGGTTTGGTTCTCCTTTAAATACATGTGTGGCGTGTGTGTTGTGGATAGATGGTTTACAGCCTCACCTGGCCCCAGTCAGACTGATCAGACTCTGGGGCCGGGTGGGACTGCACACCTGTGGTGCATGAACCATCATGGCACCCAGGATTAACCAGCTATCAACGCACACACTCCGCAACATGAAACACAGATGAAACACTCTTCACAAACAAGGGCACACAGGGGAAAACAGTAGTGCATGTGATTGGAGCCCAAATCATGATGGGGGGGGGGGGGGGGGGGGGGGGCTTTCAGTTATGCTTACATTCCTGAAATCTGAAGAAGACACGTGCGTACTTCACACAACTGCTGCAGAATTGAAAAATTCACAAACGCACTTTAGTGCGCGAATCTTGATGCGCGAATCTTGTCAGCTTCTTGTCAGATTCAGCTGTCAGCTTCAGCTTCACTGCTCTCCAATGATGACATCTTGAAACTTGGAGGTAAGTGAACCACTGCCATCCGATGAAATGAAACACACACACACAAACACACACACACACACACACACACAAAATGGTAATGACTACATAATCATAGTCATTCTATGTCTTTTGTACATTTGTATGAAAAGCCAGCTAAACAGCTGAATATGCACCTGGACTTAGTACCAGACATGATCTTGCGTGGGGGGGGGGGGGGGGGGGGCATGTGATTGTCCAACTTGCTGCCAAACAGATGGTTGCTTTAGGATTCCAGATATCACACACTTTTGTTCGGCAAGCGTGCAAGCTAAAGGCAACTAAACAAAAAAGTATTGGTAATCTCAGTCACATAGATAATTGTTTCAACCCAGTGTTCAAAACCCTCCAGTTTCACTGGAGGGTTTCTTAAAGGGCCCTTATTTTACCACCAGGTGTGATGTTGATTAGCCATGGCAAACGTTTCAAAATCTACCTTCTAGTGGCATCACAAGTGGGACATTCACATAGATGTATAATGGATAGATCAGCCCACCAGTTGGTACAGTCCATGGATAGGCTGGTAGGCAGATCTATTATTCATACATCTGGGTGGACACTCCCACTTGTGATGTCACTAGAGGGTAGATTTTTACATGGCTTGTAATGGCTAATCAACATCCCACCTGGTAGTAAAATAGGAGCCCTTTAAGTGTCGGGAAGTCCTTGAGCAAGACACTGAACCACTAACAACGCTTGAGGAGCTGCTGGTTTGGAGCCATATGTGGTTGACACCATGAATGAGAGGCATTCAATGTAAAGTTAAGTGCTTTGTGCGGCCTTTGTGAAGAGATTATCGAACAATCAAAATGCAGTCAGATAGAAATAGAATACCTAGAAGAATAAAATACACATTAAAAACAGGCACAACAATGAACAGCTCCCAGTCATGAACAAGAGGGCATCAACAAAAGTCAGCAAAACATCAGACGTGTAATTGAGCGTGTAGACATTGACGACATTCGGGACACTGCTAATTATCGTTGACAGAAATTCGGGAGCGTCAAGCACCGATGAGAATAGAAGTGGTCTTCATAAAGCTTCTGGGTGGCTGAACTGTGTTTACGAGAGACAGAGTTCTGCCGAAAACCACAGCCATTATTATACCTTCCCCACTGATCCTGGTGAGCTGAAGTGAATTAGACAGGCATTATATCTCAGGTCCTAAGATTGCCTACATTACCTGCCATTTACTGGCTAGTTGTGGCCTTGTATGTAACTCTGGTATTCAAAGCTGGCACTAGTCATGGAAAAAAGGCCACACAATTGGCAACTGCTGGCTTTCTTAAAGGAAACAACTTTGGCCATCCCTTCCAAATGAAAGGCTTGTATGCTACTGGTTTGAAGAGAAGCGCTGGTCTGTCTTCCATCAACAGCTAACAACCGTGTGTCCGTGTGTGTATGTGTGTGTGTCTCGGTATGCCCGGCATGCCTGCCTGAGCAGCACAACGTGTATTATGCACCCTGTCTGTTAGGGTCGTTAGCATTTGTGCGATTAAACGTCTGCCAGGCTTAGAACCTGCCTATTTGTTTCCTAGCCAGGATTGACCCTCAAAAGAGTCAAACCACACCCTGGCGTCTTCCTATAACCAATCTCTGTCTTGGCAGCACAACTTAATCTTCTATTACACCTCTGCTCTTCTCATTATTATACCAATGGCTTCATTGCATGATTAATGTAGTTCACGTATACAGCTGTTTATCATTAAAGCAGGGCCATCTATGTATTTGGGCAGGCAAAAAATTGCAGTTGGTAATTGTATTTATATTATAACCACAGAAATACAATGTACGCCATCGTTCCTGGTTCCATGTTTTTGCGGTACCTTTAACATTGATGATAAAAGCAGATTTAGTGCTTGGCCAAAATCCCAATGGCTTTGTATGAGCAAGGGTCCGTGGCTCTCACCCACATCACACCATCTGTCCCCTGCCCTCCGCCTCTGCACCGCTCTCTCCGCGTGATCGAGTGCCACTACTCATCGATAAGGGAGGAATGTTGAGCCTGCCTGCAATCTTCATTAACACTCTCCAGATGGTTGGGATAGAGCTGCCATCGGACGCTCGTAGATATAGTGATCAAAAGAAGCCGCTGGCAACCGCACTTGTTTTTCATTTCACCTGTGTGTGAAACAAACAACAAGCCTCCCCCTGTTTGTTCTACAGCTCCTATGTCTAACTGTCTCCCAAATCGTTTGTTGAATCCCTTTACGACAGCTGTTGAGTTGTTGATTTATATTACATTTATATGTTTACCGATTTGTGATTTGGACGACTTTTTGGTTACAGGTTGTGTAGCAGCTGGTGCCAGTGTGTTTGCTATACATTATGTAAGGGATAATCCACTCCGAGGTGTGCATGTATCGAAAAATAATGCACTTTGCGGAGGCAAACCCCCCTCTGTTTTGCATCGAGGGGTTCTTAGCCCCCGCATTGTGCATTATCTTTTGATACATGCACACCTCGGAGTGGATTATCCCGCTTATACCATGGCCACTTACGAATCAATACAAATATAAGGGTGTTGATTCATATTTTGGGGTAATTCTGTCTCAAAAGTACAACTTTTAGCTCACACTACTTTTTGTGTGCCTGTAAACAAACAGCAATGACCGGAGAAATATATGGGTCTGACTAATGCCTGGGTCTGACTAATGCCTAATGTCAGTTAACGTGAGATTCATGTGGAATACGGACATTAACTATTACTCCAGTACATAGAGACGATCTTAGTAACGACATGGCAACGTTACCTTATTACTCCAGTAAATAGAGACGACCTTAGTAATGACATGGTAACGTTACCTTATTACTCCAGTAAATAGAGATGATCTTGGTAACAACCTGGCAACGTTACCTTATTACTCCAGTAAATAGAGACGACCTTAGTAACGACATGGCAACGTTACCTTATTACTCCAGTAAATAGAGATGATCTTAGTAACGACATGGCAACGTTACCTTATTACTCCAGTAAATAGAGACGATCTTAGTAACGACATGGCACCGTTACCTTATTACTCCAGTAAATAGAAACAACCTTAGTAACGACATGGCAACGGGGAAGCTTTCTAAACATAGCCCCCCTGAGTCTGGTCCAAGTTGACAGTTAATGTTTCATTTAGCGCATTCATTTTTAGACCGGTGATAAGACTGCTTCACAAAATAATAAATCTGTGTGTGTGTGTGTGCGTGTCCGTGTGCATGTTTGTGTGTGTAAAAAGAGAGAGCGAGAGAGATAGTGAAAGCTTTATCAAAATGGCATCAGCCATGTGCAACTCTCGAGCCTGGCTGGCTCTCTATAGTGATACCATGCATACCATAACCAGCATTTTGATAGCATGACGTAAAATGTCATCGTCATATAAAAACAATTATATCACTCTGCAACAATGCACAATTATTTCCTCAGAAAAGCCATGCATGGCTGTGCATGTTATCAAAAAATAATGCACACCTCTCCAGCCAATTAGAATCGAGTATTCACCCGGGCCATGGTATAAATTGTTATTAATAATGTTATTATTAAGAATCCATTCGTTCTTAACGGCATGCCGAATTCCAATGCAGACCAGTCTCTTCCTTGGCCAATGGACAGCTCATCCTGAATTTCCCTTACAGATGCTAAAGGTGTGTGTGTATGTGTGTCAGTGTGTGTGTCTGTTTCTTTCTTTCTGTGTGTCTGTCAGGGTTCAAATGAAGAAAACATCCATGTGTTATTTGGACCACAACTCTGGCTGGTGAACTCTAATCTCTACATTGTTTCTTTTTTGGCATTGAAACGTATGGTTTCCCAATAATCAGTGATGTGTTAGGAATGCTGGCAGGTGTCATATCAGGACTACAGACAACCTCCAGATACAACTTTACATCACTCAGTAACGTGTCATTCGATATGCTGGGTAACTTGCTTCATAAACAGGACACACGGATGTGCCAATACTGTTTTGTATTGTGCACTGCGCATTAACAAAACTGCACATGAAACGTAATGAACAAGTAATGTGCAGTAGCACGTAACTTGACAACTAAAATGGAAAACATGACTTGACACTTAGTAGAAGCCTTGATCTCAATTAACTTTGATGCAGAATGTATTGCAGCGCTTGTCTCCCAATTGCATTCCAGAGTGTCGCGCCTCTGTATTGGAGGGTTGACATTGTCCAAAACTCAAAATAGAAACGTCTGAAAAGACACAATGGTGCTCCTATACAATATGACCTATGTAACATTTTACAGCCTCAGAGTCCACCTTCTGCCAAATACTGTAGTTGCTATCCTTCAATGGAAGCGGTTAGCCAAGAAAAGAGAGGACAGACTGAAGGCAGTAGTGGATGGTACAACATAAACGCTGCCCTCCCCACTTCCATCATTCAACATGAACTCTTGTGAAGGGCCAATGCTCTAACCCAGGTTCTCTTAATTAACACAACAGCAGATATTTCAGAGAGAAGGACTTGGTGGTTGAAGTTGACAGCTTCACTGAAGAGCACAGTTGTCTGTATTCGTGCAGCGTTTCAAAAGCTTGACGTCGTATTGCCGTAATTATGGGGTCCACACCTGCAGCCTGCCAGGAATGAAAAAGAGGGAAATAGGAAAATTGGGAGAGAGGTGTGTGTGCGCGTGTCTTGAATAAGCGCAAATATCAGAGACAAACCAAGTGTGGTGATTACAGGCCATTGACTACTTTCCATTATTCATGTCTTCCATTCCGACAGGTTCAGCTAGATACCTATAGCAGGGGTTCCCTGTTCCCTAATGTTCAACCTAAAATATGGTATTTCGGAACCCAACCATAACCTAATTATCAAAAGAAGCCATATTTAGGTTAAAAAGTACCATATGTACCTATAAATATTATAGTAATGTTATTTTAACACACAAAAAAATACAACTACATTTGAATAATTGCTAATTGTTAAGAGCTGTCAATCTCCCATGTGATCATTTCATAAAAGGGAGTAAACAATTGTGAATAACAATTGTGCCACCTGTCTACTAGGTAGCGCGAAAACAAATTAGGATGGCAGTCTGATTACTTGCCACTGTAGACTAGTGGCGCTTTCCCCACTGCGGACCTGTACTGTAGCTACTAAAATAATCCTCACACTATGATGTTGTGTGTCACCTAAGAATACCGTACTGCAGTCCCCATGCTATTTTTAGCTACAGATCTTTAGCAGGTACCATTTTCCCATTGCATATATACAGTATGCAACGGTACCGATAGTAACCAGACCCAGACCAATTTGTCATGTTTCCACTGCAAAACAGACCTGTGAAAGTAGGAGTTGTCTGTGAAACTCAAACATTGGATATGATATGAATTGATAGATTCCACTGCCCAAAGCGCCAGGACGCCTCTGTGACTTGTTAAATGTATTTTTGCACCACCAATGTTATTGAAGCATCGATTTGCGAAGCCTCTATATCCATAATACATGCCATAACATATTATGCAGTGGAAAAAAAGCTTTTGTATAGTAAGGATTCTCAGCCTATATTGGCAATTTAGTATTTATAGATTTGCCTGCCTCTTTTGAGTTTAGCTGGCTGTGAAGACAGTACCGTGGGATTGAAGTCTGTCTGTAATTTGGCTAATGCCACAATTATCTTGGGAAAGGTTATTTGAAAAAGACCCCGTATGTTGTCCCTCATTACCCATGATTGCTCCTATAAATGGCTTCTGTAATGGTGGCTGTGAATCCCAGATAGCAGCAAAAAGTTTAATTAGAGGAGGAGGAGTCTACCCCATTTCAGCAGGCAGTGTCCATTTCAAAGGCACTTATCTGAACATTAAGAGAACTCCAAAAGCATGCATGCGTCTCTCTCAACTTGTCAGACAAGGGATTCTCGGGATGGGGTCACAAAGAAGGCAAGTTGTTGAAGTACAGTGCAAGGATAATACATGGAGTGCAAGGAAACATTCTAACAAAATGGATGCCCTTCATCTTCAAATGAATTCACTTATACTGCACAATATATTCACTTATACTGCTTTGAAACAGACCTTCACATGTTTCACAGGTTGAATAGGACTGGCAGAAGTAGATTTCAGTGTTTCTATTTCAGCCTTGGTGTGCATGCTGGTTCATTTCTGCAATGCGCTTTATATTAAGGTCCTTCTAATAAGCGTTAGTTAATAGGTAATAAGACCCTTATAAGTCCTCATAATATGCTTATTAACATTATTATGTGTATTTATTGAGTTTAACTAACTTACCTATAATGTCATTGTTCTTGTAATGGGGCCTTATTACCTATTAACTAATGCGTATTAAGAGCCTTGTTACCTATTAACTACCGCTTATTTAGGGCTTTATTACCTATTATAAGGACTTATAAGGCCCTTATTACCTATTAACTAATGCTTATTACAAGGACCTTAAAATAAAGTGCTTCAGTTTCTGTTCATCAGCGTCATTCAACACTTCATCTTGTTTAGTTTGCGGTTGGGTGAATTTCATGACCTTACCAAAGTACAGCCATAGCACTCTGTACTCCAAATAGAGACATGACATGAGAGAATGGACTGAATATATGAAGCATTTCATGTTTAAATCTCATTAAAAATCACAAGAGATGTGTAAGGCATGCTCATTAACCTATAGGCCCATTTTTGAGGGAACCGGAAAACTATAGAAATTGACCTGCAGGTTTCGAAGAAAACCCTTTGAGACAGTGGAGAGAGCTGCATGGGACTTTCGCACTGCAAGCGTCTGGACGTTGACTGCAGGGATGTAGGTCTAAGGTTAAGTCCAAGAGACATCGAGTTGGTATGGCAAAGGGGAGTCTGGGTTTGTGAGTGGGCACGTGCACATCCCTTTGGGTGTTTCTGCCCGTGATATCCTTCACCGTCTGGGGCTTTTTCCATGTTTAATCTTTGTAATAGGTTGTCGGCTTTTTCACGTCCGCTCCAATGGCCATAGTTCCTCGTTTCTCCTATCGCTCTCTGTCCTTCTTTTCTCCTCAGCTACTTCATCAACTTATATTGGACCTTTTTACTACTTTCTCAGTCTCTCTCTCTCTCTCTCTGTCTTTGTACCTGTCATTCTCACCCTTTCTTAACTTATTCAATGTTTGAACTGGTTTTGAATAAAGAAAGACACAATAAAAAATAGAACAGCCAATGCTGCCCTTGAGATATACTTGCTTGTGTCTTTTTTTTGGTTACTTTTCACATTCATTTTCTTCACACTTTGTCATCCTAGATCATTTAAAAAAGTATTTTTTAATAAAGTTTCTTGTGTAAGACTCAGCCAGAGTTAGACATTTTGAGTGGTGGTGGGGAGTTCATTTGTGATATTAGCTCAGCGAAAGCTTTGGTCCCACTTGTGTCAATACCATTGCTATCATGTTTCTATGGGAACACATTATCCAGAAGGGACTGAATGATAGTTGACTTACTGTATGCAACCTAGAGTAAAGTAGAGTAGATCTTTATTACCTACAGTGTAATCTGGGATCCAGCAGTCCAACTCTGTTATAGCAGTACTTCTGGGGGGAGACGGCACAGAGCCTGGGCCGGAAACTAGAAACTGCACGGGGCTGAGTTACCCCTTGTTTCCTGTTTTGTTACGGAGATATTCCACCGA
Organism: Merluccius polli; assembly: GCA_030340625.1. Classification (NCBI taxonomy): domain Eukaryota; kingdom Metazoa; phylum Chordata; class Actinopteri; order Gadiformes; family Merlucciidae; genus Merluccius; species Merluccius polli. The sequence goes on along the minus strand of JAOPHQ010004307.1, from coordinate 129,180 downwards.
AGAAAACTAATTTGGGCGAGTGGATGACTTTTAATAAGTGTATTTCTACAATGGTGTTGATTGAATCCTTTACAGACACGTTTAACCGTTTACTTCTGCCGGCCGAGTTTCTGTTCACCAATTACACGCTAACAGGTCCCCGCCTTCAGCAACATGATTGGTCGAAACAAATATTAAGCAAAAGACAGTGAAATGCCCTGTTCACCCTGATTAGAGATCGTCTGCCATCAGAGTTTAGGTGTAAATGTAAAGTCTGATTTGTGAGACTAGCTACAGTAAAATGTTTATCCTGGGATTCCAAATGCACTCCCATTTTACTTTTACACAATGATTGATTTTCTATTCTCAGAAAATATTAAACAAAACTAGTGGTTTGGCATATTCAATCAAAAATGTTCTTCAAATTGCCCTCTTCAGCTCCTTTGTGTAAATGTACTCTGACTCAACATTTGTTCTGCTATTGACAGCTTTTTTAATTCTTTCATTAGTCCACTCAGCAGTTGTTAAATTGCAGAGACCTGAGTGCAGATAAAAGCTCGGCAAGAGACGAGAAGCTGTTTACTTGCAGTGTCAGACTTCCAAGGAGGTCTAAAGTACACTGCAAATGCATGTCTTTGACCGACATCAATTAATGAATGATTTGAACCAAATAGCTATCGACAGGAAGGATGGAGGTAGGAGGAAAATATGAAGGACCCTCAGAAAATGTTGGGATTTTTGCCTGATAGTAGGGGACTTGCACAGACAGTCCATGATAACAATCTGTTTCTCCCGTACGACTGAAGTAGGGTATTTATCTTCCTTCAACTATTTTACAATCTTCAAGTCTTACCCTGTCTGTTAGCAATCATACTTTTTGTTTTGATTGTTTTTGTTGTATGACTTGCATTGATACTTGAGCACTTGACATATAAAATATATCTGTATATACAATAACAACCCTGAGCTGTTGACACCCACATCTATCATACAATTATGTCTGATAGTTTTTCTGGAAACTCTGGAAACACACTTTAAGACTTTAATTGCCTCCCATATGGATTGTATTGCTTTTTGTTCTCAACATCACTCCTGAATCACTTTGGTATAAAAGCCTCTGGTTAAAAAAGAAATGTGAATGTAAGTCAGAGACAGAGATGGTAATGATGCTGTGAGAGACGGAGTTTGATATTCAATGGCACTTCACCTTACATACATGACAGGCCAATGTATTCACGTGGTGGATTTGTTGTTTTGGTTTGCCCACAAATTCATGCACACATTATGAGACGCACACACACACACACACACACACACACACACATGCTTACAAGGAAATGCATAACACAAATATACAAATACACACACACACACACACACACACACACACACACACACACACACACACACACACACACACACACACACACACACACACACACACACAAGCAAACACACAGAGACATGGTGGGGAGTGTAAATCTATATTTTGAAACCAGTTCTTTCCCTCAGGATGCAACATAAACAATACTGGGCTGAAACCAAGAGATTGTGTTATGATCTCTTATTGCAACATTTTAATAATTCATGTATCACTGTATTGCATAATTTTTTGCTAACACTTTATAATAACTAAACACTTTGAAGCATTTACAACATATCATAAATCATTACTAACCTACTAATAACCACTATGTTAAGCATTTATATATACTGTTATAAATTATTTATTTTGTATTAATAGGGCCATTTTTAAGGTGTTTGATAACTGCATTGTCATACTTTATAGACAACTTGTAAACACTTACTAATGATGCAATTAATGCTAACTAAAGCTAGTCCAATCTAAAGTGAGAACTATCTATGCCTTATTAAACATTTTAATTAAGAGAATTGAGAATACAAGACAAAAACGCTGTGCAATGCCTTCACAAGACAGCAAAAGACAGGAAAGTCTGGAAATAATCCAGTTGTAAACTTCGTCTCTCAACTCCACTCCAAGTTGCTAATCGGACTGTAATGACCGACGCACGGAAGAGGAAGAACCGGATATCCGATGGCTACACCGGAACCAGGGCCGTGTTCCGATATCCGTACTTCCATGAGTACACTTAAACATAGTACACTATCCGTACTCAATAGGTACGCAGAGCTTCGGATGTTAGCGCTGTTCCAAATGCAGGGCCGTGTTCCGATAGCCGTACTACCCGTACTTAGTATACTTAGTTTGAGTACGTAGGGTGTTCCGATTATGATCGCGGCGAAAAGAAGTGTACTTGAAAGGACCCGTATGTGTACTCAAAAAGGCCAAAATGCTGAGTGTGCTACGGGGTACACTTTGCGTACTCAACGGCAGCCATCTTAGCTACGTAGCGGAAGAGGCGGAGCCGCGCTCAGAGAACGTCTAATGAATTCACCTGTTTGGCGGGTGACGCGGCCGCGCAGCTGATGTCATTTCCGTTAAGTGCGCCACAGAGTATTGCATTTGGAACAGCACTGATTCTGAAGCTCTGCGTACCTATTGAGTGCGGATAGTTAAGTGTACTCACGGAAGTTAGTGTACTCACAGATATCGGAACACGGCCCAAGCTAACATCGTTGTCAGACAGATAGATGGGTTCCCAGATTAGTTAAATTTTTTTTTGTTGCCAGAATCTGTTTTACGAATACAAAGCAAATTAAGCATTTTATAACTATTTACTAATGCTTTCTAAATGCTTCTTTACCACTAGTTTGTAACTACTAAAATAAATGTAGGTATGGTAAACAAGTCGTCTATAAAGTATGACACTGCAGTTAATGTATTGTTTTAAACGTGGTAATTTGCCTTAAAATAATGTAAAATCCTATGTTTTTGCCGGTCTCCGCCAACCAGTTTGTGAACGCTGCTGTGTGGCAGATTTCATACACACCATCGCTCATTATACCATTCACACACAACAACGGTACTAGCTTTAAAAAGTATCACAAAGTTGCCATAGGTCGTTACCATGGGGATAACACATCCCTCCTCCTTCCGAAAACTGTCACCCAAAATCTTAGATCTTTTGAGATCTCACAGTGTTGTAATTGGAGCTGAAACAGACAGGATGTTATTTATAAACAGGACAGCTGCAAATTCCCACCAGCATGCCAATCTCATGCTATATATTAATTATTTCTGCATCCTCCGAAAGTGTGATGTAATGTCCCATCTGTTAGGTGTTTCATTCATTATCATTTGTATACCTCATCTGAGAATTCAAAGTTGCATTAATAAAACCACTCCAAACGGCAGTCCTCTCCACCATATCAAAGTCTGTTTTTTTCCAATGAATGTTAAATGATTTCTTTAACACAAGTGTCTCTGACTGAACAGGTTGATGGAGGTGTGTTAAATCATGCAGTGTATTTCCCATTCATCCTCCATGGCCACCGCCGAGAGGTCCCCGGCAAGCAAACACTGGGCTTTTCCTGCCCCTTTCAATCAGTCGCTTAGTGTTTTCATTCTCTTTTCTTTCTCGTCTGTCGGGTCATCTTAGAATCTCACACCATTCTGTATCACAAATTACCTTGCAGTGTGTGTGTGTGTGCAGCAGATACTTTTGCTTCAAAGCATCTGCTACCGTTTTGTGAGTCAATTACTACACTGTGATATCACGGCGGGAAAGACAAACCAGAAGAAAAACGACATGGAAAAACCGAGTCGAACTTGGACTTAGCTGGTGTGAGCCCACGTGCCAGACCCTGAGGGCTATGTCTGAGTGGGCTAAGTGACCTCCCGTGGTGCAGCTTATGCAGGCGCGTAATTTGCGGGGGGGGTTAGGGGGGTCATGACCCCCCCCAAAAATCAGATCCAGCTAATATAACCCCCCCAATATCATCACACATAATTCAGAAAAATATGAAATATTCTGTTTGTTTTCTTTATTAATTTAATTTGGCAGCAAGATAGTATCATGTTTTAATCATCTGTAAAGTACCCCCCCCTCCCCGCCCGCCCACCGACTACTTGGTATGACCCAACCCGTTTTCTTTACCAAACCGAACTATTTCGCGCAGTCGCTGGGATGAATAGTTGAGAAAGTTCATGCTAAATGAATGTGGCGATGAAAAGGACACGGAAAGGCAGCCAGACAACTCTTTTTCATTGTTGGTCGAAAAAGAGTAAAAATCAGGACGAAAAGGAGGTAAATACCCCCAGTGTTTCCCCTACTATGTATTCAGCAGTGGCGCAGCGCCACTGCTGGAAAATCAGCGCCACTGCAAAAATCTTCACATGATCGGTATTTAGCACAACTACAACGTCATCTTGAAATTGCCAAGCGTTAAAGGGGAAATGAACCCACAAACAACACTATGCTCCAACACTATATTTCATCACATGAATAAAGTTGATTGTGCTGCCATCAAATGTACTAACTCCATATAAAAAAGAAAAGAATTTAACGGCTACAGTAACGGTGATTTGATGCGTCATCAAATCACCGGAAGAAAAATGCAGGACTACAAGTTATGAACGTTCTGAATGTGAATCTTCAGGAGAGCAGCCCTCTCGGACACACACACACACAGGGGTTGAAATAAGGCTGTTTTACTCGCCAAATGCGAGTAATTTTTGTATTTGTCGAGTAATTTATGAAGACCACTCGCCACTCTGGCGAGTAATCTAAGAATTCGCTGCGATTGCCGCGGACCCGCCAGCAACGGACCCGCTAGCCGCGGACCCGACCGCGCAGCACCCACCGCCGTCTACAATCGCTGTTAACAGCATGTTACAGCGGTAACAGCATGTGTGTGTCCGAGAGGGCTGCTCTATTCGGACACATTACTATGAAGCCCCGGTAAAATAAAACAGCGGTAACAGCGATTGTAGACGGCGGTGGGTGCTGCGCGGTCGGGTCCGCGGCTAGCGGGTCCGTTGCTGGCGGGTCCGCGGCAATCGCGGCGAATTCTTAGATTACTCGCCAGAGTGGCGAGTGGTCTTCATAAATTACTCGACAAATACAAAAATTACTCGCATTTGGCGAGTAAAACAGCCTTATTTCAACCCCTGTGTGTGTGTGTGTCCGAGAGGGCTGCTCTCCTGAAGATTCACATTCAGAACGTTCATAACTTGTAGTCCTGCATTTTTCTTCCGGTGATTTGATGACGCGTCAAATCACCGTTACTGTAGCCGTTAAATTCTTTTCTTTTTTATATGGAGTTAGTACATTTGATGGCAGCACAATCAACTTTATTCATGTGATGAAATATAGTGTTGGAGCATAGTGTTGTTTTTGGGTTCATTTCCCCTTTAAGACAACATTTTCAATATTTTTTGCCCCAATCAATTTCTACCAATAATGTAAATAAAAGCTTAAAATTAACACAAAAGAAAAACATGAGTAATCCTGTCTAAAATTATAAAATCAAGATTTCTGTTTCTGACCAGTTCAATGTACGTGCTCCAATATTAAATCTGTTGATGGTATATCATATTTGTCTCAAAATGTCCATTTCTATCCACAAAACTTGCCAGAAGTTATGGTTTAAGGGGTTATTAAAAAAAAAAATCTTCCGGAGGTGAATGCCCCCAGACCCCTGCGCGCTGCCGCGTGCGGCTTGCCTCCGTTACGTAACAGCACCACTGCTGGAAAAATTTCTAGGGGAAACACTGACCCCTATTGTTATACCATGAGCTGTGTTCGAAATCGTTCCCTATCGCGGATATAGTGCACAATATAGGGTGCTCGCCATTTTCTAGTGGTGTTCGAATTCTCAGTGGTTCATTTCATGCACTATAAATTAATATTATTGTTCAGATGCGTTCCGCGGTCCATGCTATAGCATGGACCGCAGAACGCATCTGAACAAGGGGGGGGGCCATAATATCCAACACGTTCTCATCCCAACTCGTAATATACCGACAATTTGTCATCACGCCCCTAGACATCTGATACTGATGCAAAAGGTTCCCTCCCGCGTCTGTGTGAAACGATCTGGGTTCTCATAAACCCGTTCGCGGTGGTAAGAGACGAGCAGAGTCTACAGCGTCCGCTCGCAGAGCAGAGTCTACAGCGTCCGCAGTCTACTGTGAAACAATTCACTCCAAAAAGGGTTAGGGTTATGGTTAGGGTTAGCGTAATCTATCACCGTGACCGGGTTATTATTGGAGTGAACGGACGCTGTAGACTCTGCTCTGCAAGCGGACGCTGTAGACTCTGCTCGTCTCTTACCACCGCGAACGGGTTTATGAGAACCCAGATCGTTTCACACAGACGCGGGACGATCCATCAGGACAAATTGGATCTCTTAACTAAGAAGTCAGTGTGTACACAGTTCATTTCTTTTACACAGAGACGCAAACAGGTGTTTGGTGCTTTTATCTGAATTGCCCAACAATATCTATAGTCTGCTTAGTAGTACTATAGTTGCTGGCAGAATAGACGTCAGTATAGCATCCTGTTTCTTTTAGTCAATTCTTATTTTAGCCTAATATGTTGTAAAATACCTTCAAATGTGATTGACAGATGGGCCTTCTTTTGTATTTACATGCTTTTGTTTAGATTTTGTTAGTTTGAACTGGTGATGCCCACCAATATGTGAAATCAGTTTGCCATGTTCAGAATAGAGGTGCAAGCGGCACTCCATGTGTGCCACCCTGTATTGTGTGATGTGTTTGAGAGTTGAATTGTGCATAATACATTTGCTGCATGTAGGTGCCAATACAGTGATGCAATTGATTAATCTTTAAGTTCTTGTTTTTTTTTCATAAGATAGTGAACACACACACAAAATCAATTAGGTGGAAGCTGCCACTGTTGGCTAGTGCTTAAACACTGAATTTAACTACTGTGTCATTATGGCATAAATAGTCAAAAAGTAGCCAAAATCAAGTATCGCAATGTATTTCTAATACAAGAACGGCAAATTGGCATGTCACCTTTTACACAAGAAAATGATTCAATAAACAAATAAATAAATAAATATGCCGCGAGTTTAACCCCCCCAATGGCAGACCCAAAGTTACGCCCTTGAGCTTATGAATGTGTAAATCCAGTGCGGTCCATCCCTCACAGTGCAATAAGCCAACTACAAAGCTAACCAAAGTCCATTCCTTTTATTTGTCAAACATAATTGATGTCATGTCATTTAGCTACAGTTTTTTTTCTGTCGGGGAGGAGGATTCGATGTTCCCTAATTGATCACTGAAGACCAACATATGAACCATATGAATCTAACGTAATTTTGAGTTGGTAAGCTGATGTGTAGCCATGCCAACATACTGGTTTTGCTGAGGTTTTAAGAGTGGAAGTAAAGTAAATGCAAAGTAAAAATAAACTACGATGTCGTGCGATATTGAGAAGACATGCCTCAACATACTTCGATATAGAACAGCCTCGATAGCAGCGTCTTGTCTGTAGCGGACGGCATTGTTGTTATTACTTCTCCTTCACACTGGCACTCGCAACTCGGTGGAGGTAGCTGATTCAAAGGTCTGGACCCAGGCAAACTTACCTGTGAGTTCAGATTCAGGTCATGAATAGCAGGTCGGGGTTAGGAACGTCACTCAACGTTGTCTGCAGACATTGGGACTGGAACCCAGAACCTTTTTGGCTCTGAGCTGAATACCCCATCCACTACATACATACATTGAGGAAATGTGATTTGGCCACCCTGGGACAGGAAAATAAGCTTATCTCCCGATTTGATACTATCAGGATACTTGGGTGCCGATTTGATATGTATTGTGATTTTTAAGTATTGCGATTCAATATTACGATTTATTACTTTTTAACACTAGACCATTAGAAAAAGTTGAATGATACACTTATAGAGACTGTATATTTAATGAGGCATATTTCCAAAAACAACACATCACATGTCAGTCAGTCTTCCAGACTTGATGTAGTGTACTTATTGTATGCATTTCATGTGAAAACAATAAACATACTGTTGAAAAATAAATCAATTCAGACATTAAACATTTGATTAAAGAAACTTAAGTAAATCGATTTATTTTCTCACCCCTACCGCACACCCAATAATAATTTTCGGACAGGTCTTCATGGCTACTGGATGGATATTTATGCTAACATATATTAAGGCGCGCAGTTTCTGTGATGCATGTCATGATATATATGCTATATGATATATATCATGACGTGCATCACAGAAACCACCATCAATATGTGCAGTCTCCTCAGAGTTTGCTTTAAGACACAGGCTTGGTCTGTCGCATAAAATGCTCCCTTCTCCCATCCTAATTGACGCCTCATCCTCACAAGATGGGGTAAAATTACAATAAAATATGCACAGTAAAAGGGACCAATAGAGGCCAATAATTCATGTTGTACCCAATTCTGTCCACTCTTAGTTAATAGTTAATATCCCATTTTTTATATTTATACATTTATGAGAACTGTATTTCTCCACACAAACAATCATTTATTTGTCTTGAATAAACATTTCTACATAAAGTGGAGGTGCATTTTCTAGGGCTGTAATGATATGCGTATCGAAACCGAAATCGCGACACTCAGAGCCACGAACCTGTCTCGCGGTGTGAGAAGGCAGAATCGCGACACGCCCTTTCTAACTCCCAGTTATTCTTCCAGTCCAGATCCAGTCACACTTTCTGTTCAAATCTGTTCACAGTGTTCCAAATTATTTGTTATTAATTTGTTATTAAAAATTAAGTTAATTTTATAAGTAAATGTTGTTTAAATAAAATGTTTTCTAAATTTAAAAAAAATCGTGGGATGTATCGAACCGTGGGTCAAAAATCGTGATACAAACCGAATCGTGAGTTGGTGTATCGTTACAGCCCTAGCATTTTCGTATACAGACCCAATGAGGAAACGCATGCCCAATTAGGAATGCATATGGTGTATCGGCTATCCATTGTAACATATTTGTGAAAAAAAGCAGATTTTAAAACAGTTTAAAGGAAGTAATCCTTCCCTGCTTCGGGGGATTTTATAAAGATTTGACACAGATTCGAAGACACTTGGGGAACGAGAAATCCCATTGTAATTCATCCATCCCAAAAACATTATCATACCGCACAGATTGCGTATATTTTAGAATGATGGGGCATTAAGCTAGTAGCAATTGGTGAAATGAGAACCGGCTTGAGAGACCTGCTGTACGATCAATTATAATATCAACCCATAAATAAAGCATTATTTAAATGCTCTATTAAATGGGAAAAATATGCTTTCCTCAATCGTCACGGGAACAGGATAACTCAATGAAAAAGATTAGTTAGAATAGCAAAAAATGAGAGCAGCACCCAAAGAGACCGAGGGAGAAAAGTCAAAGAAAGTAAAGTAACTTTATTTATATACTTTGGCACCAGTTGGGTGGGTTGATACAGGTATGTACATTTAAGTGTCATCCACATACTTGTGTGATGTTGTTTTTGTTCTTGTTCTGTCATCACAAATGCACAAAAGAAGATTCAACAAGAGGTGAAGAAATAGAGGTCACACATATATTTCCGATTCACACACAATTCCTATTTACGCCTATTGAGCTATCCTGAATATGTCACCCTAATTATTTACACTTGTTAGCTGTGTCAGTCTAGTTTCTAGTTAGTTTTCAACCTGCATAGTTCTGTTTTGCTCCGCCTTCATCTATCCTTCATGTCTTTTTTAATTTAAACTGTGTCTATCTTCCCCACTCAAATTATTTAAAACATGATTCCATCCCCGTTGGAGGCAGCCTCCTTTTTATTACTTAGTGAAAGCATATTAAAGTGAGATTTACCATATATATTGTGTAGGGTATGTAGGGTCGCCTTTCAGGTTGACATTCTGGAGGCTTTGAGGGAACCAGAATAAAACAGAAAATGTCAGAAAACATAATGCAAAACCTTCATTGAATAATAAAGCTCTGGTAAACTCTGGTTGCAATATTTTCTGTAATGGCTGCTTTTTTTCAGTCTCTCCAAGAACATTTCCAAGAATGTCTGTGCACGCCTTTATAAAATTGATTTGTGATGAACTATGTGATGATTTGTTCATATTCTCCTAAAGCAGTTTTGAAAGAGCCCACAACTGTACATTCCACACATCTCACTTTAGACGTTCCTATAACTTTTATATAATAAAAGCACATCATATTCAGTATTCAAGCAGAGGATTTGATCCAAAGAGATCTACAGTGAATTAAGGAGGGGTTTGGATTTAGGGTTGTGTTTTAGGATTAGGGTGTGATTTTAGGGTTAGGTTTTACGGTTAAGGTGCATTCACATGGGACATGAGGGGACGTGCTGAAAGTTGAAACTACTTAACTTTGAGCTGCCACATGTAGGGCTGGGTATTGTTCAAAAATGTTCGATACCGGTACCGGAACTGGTACCTTGATTTCGATACCGGTTCCTGAATGATCGTTCTGTCCTCGTTCTGTCCTTTTGGCATATATTGCATCGCACGCTACTGGCATCAAGCCTGATAAAATGTAGCCACACTTTCGATCTCTTCTTAGACAGCTTTTACACCTTTTTACACATGCGACGTAAACTGTAGTCAAGCCTCTCAATACAACGACACGCACACATGTGAGCCCCGTCTCTGGGCATAACAGTGTTTTTCCTGCGTGCCTCTATGACATGAAACGTTAGACAGCCAATCACCAGCATTATTAGATCTTGGTACAAGCATACTGCATGCTTATTGACTCACTGACGCTGATGAGATTTACGCCTTAGGTATCGAAATTTGGTACCGAATGATGAGGAATGTTTTGATACTCCATAGTATCGAAGCAATTCCGGTCTGTGCCATAAAAGTATCGAAGTTCGGTACCCCGCCCTAGCCACCGACGTTAACGCGCCAACCAATAGATTTGCTGGGGAAAGAAAAATCCATGGGATTATGGGATTATTTGGCCATTTGGACAAATTCCTTGTCCAAATGGCATAATGTTTTGACCGTGTATGACAAAACCGCTTTAGTATGACAATTGTTTAACGGCATACAGAGACCTAAATAAAAAGCAGTTTACAAGCCACTACGACTAAGAACATGTATTTAACCACTACTACTACGAATACTATAATTATAAAAATACTACTACTACAAATACTATAAATATAGAAATACCCCCACTACTACTATGTACAACTGAGCGACGCGAACCGTGTCCCATCATGTCTCATGTGAATGCACCTTAAGGGTTTGGTTTCAGACGGTCCCACGAGGCCCCCAGAGGCCAAAAAACAACCCCAGGGACTGGGATAGAATGGTCCTCTGGACGGAGGAAAAATTAATCTTGTTTTGTTTTAAGCATTTTTCTGCTTAATTGGTGTCTTGTTCTGACAAGCCAGTTTTTGCAGCTTAGGAATTTACTTTGGTGGAGGGATGTTTTAGTATTTTGCTTTCTTCATCTTTGTTTTCTTTATTTTTGAAGGTCATGCTGTTGTTACACTGCCTCAGTATTAGATAGAAACAGACTTTTAGACAATTCTTCTTAGAGATGAATGAAGATGAGATGAAACACTGGACTCATTCATAATGCAGCAATTTTCTGCTTCTTCTGTTTGAAAATTGGATCAGATGTATTCCTTTTTTTTGACCAAAAACTATTCACTTCCCAACTATATCAAATGATTTCTCTTCACACTAATTATTTTGTAACCTGCGGTCTTTTTCCTCTGACGTCAAAGTCTGATATAGATTTCACCACCAACAGTCAATGTGCTCAGACTTATATTTTTATACAGAATGGGAATGCTTCTGAAGATAAATAAATCCATATTAAAGCTTTGATGACCTCTCCAACAAAATGAATTCTGTTAAAAAATGACACTGTGTGCTAATCAAACCTGACATGGCTGAAATGTCACCTGAGAAATGCCTTCTGCTCTTTTCCAAGAGACAAGTGACTTACTATTAGTGAAATTGCCACTTTTTAGTGTAATGATGTCTCTTGTCATGGGTACCCGTGGGCCTGGAGGCCGTATATCGTTATGGGCCATGTAGTAGAGGGACAGACGGACTGATTAATTAATTTTATCCTCTACAGCAGCCCGTCTTGGCCCCTCAGCCAGTCGCGGCGGAGATCAAAGTGCTCTTGTAAAGCGTGACTAAGCATGGTCCCCATGCACATACAAAATGTTGTGCGCGCAAACACAACGCATTTAACACTCCAATGTGGCTAAACAGCGCTGTATGTTTACTTCAGCGTGACTATTTCTCAGAGGAAATCCAAAGAGTTTGATTGGGAAAGAGAGGAGACAACTTTTAGTTGGCTGTCGTCCTGTTTAGAATAAACGTGAACTGAGACCTACTGCTGCACAGAGTTTCTATAAGGTTAGGTTCCTAGAGGCTGGAACTTTTTTTTGTTTGTTTGTTTTTTCGAATCTGAACCAATGATTTGTTGGTCTTATTTTCCATTTACATTTGCCCAGTGTGCTGGCGAGGTGAAGATCTGGCTACCTAAGATTCACCTTTTCAGGCGAGCTCAATTTCTTCTATTAGAAGTCCATTAATGACCTCACCTCACAGTATTAATTACCTCACTGCTGAGAGCTAAGGAGACATGTTGTGATTGGAGCATTCACGGCAGAAGGAAAACAATGGATTTACTGATAGGGATAGCTGGGTGTAAAGGTTCAATGAGTGGGCGGAGACAGGTTTGAGCGATTTTCAGTCCAGACGGTTTATTGTTCACCCCAGAACAATAAACAAATCAAAAGTACACGTAAATGGATTGTCCGTCTCCACCAAGGAGTTGCCAGGCTCTCTGCCTTTTGCTGTCGCGAGTGCTCCGCACTCCCCGTATCCCGTCCTCTACTGAAAGGCAGAGCAGACACATAAATACACACTTCCTGATTGGGCCTGAGTGCCTACAGGTGTCCGCACCCAGACCCAATCGCCCCAGCCGACCCGGTGCTCCATACTCCCCCCTGCAGGCCAGGCGCCGCCCCCCTCCACATACCCCCACCGCCCGACACAGGCCGGGGACCCATCCGGCCGCAGCCTACTCCCCCCCCCCCGGGACGGGAGAGGAAATCAGCTACGACCATCTGCGCCCCCGGTCTGTGGGTCACCTGGAAATGAAATGGCTGCAACGCGAGGTACCACCGGGTGATCCTCGCGTTGGCATCCTTCATCCGGTGGAGCCACTGGAGGGGGGCGTGGTCGGAGTAGAGGGTGAACTGGCGTCCCAGCAGGTAGTAGCGGAGGGCGCCGACCGCCCATCGGATGGCGAGACACTCCTTCTCGACGGTGCTGTACCGACCCTCCCGGTCCGATAGTTTGCGGCTCAGGTACAGCACCGGTCGGTCGCCCCCCCCCACCTGCTGGGTCAGGACCGCGCCCAACCCCCTATCCGACGCATCTGCCTGCACGGAGAAAGGGAGAGCAAAATTAGGAGCACACAGGACGGCTTCCCCCGCAGAGGGCTGTTTTAATAGCATCAAACGACACCTGACATGGCTCCGACCACTGGACCGTATCTGGGGCCCTCTTCCGGGTGAGGTCGGTCAAGGGGCTGGCCAGGTCGGAGAAGTTTGGGACAAACTGCCGATAGTACCCCCGCCAGCCCCAGGAACCGCCTCACCTCCTTCTTGGTCCTGGGGCGAGGGGCGGCAGCGACCGCCTTGGTCTTACCGACCTGCGGCCGGACCTTCCCCCCCCCCCAGGTGGAACCCCAGATACTGGATCTCCCTCCGCCCGATCACGCACTTCTTCGGGTTGGCCGTGAGCCCCGCCCGCCTCAGCGACTGAAGGACGGCCGCCACCCGCTGCATATGCTGCCCCCAGTCGTCTCCATAGACGACTATGTCATCGAGGTAGGCAGCAGCATATGCAGCGTGAGGCCGCAATACCCGGTCCATCAGCCGCTGGAACGTGGCTGGGGCCCCGAACAACCCGAACGGAAGTACCTTAAATTGGTACAGCCCGAGCGGAGTGGAGAACGCCGTTTTTTCTCGGGCTGCTGGAGACAACGGAATCTGCCAGTAGCCCTTCGTGCAGTCCAGAGTCGTGTAATAGGTGGCCATGCCAAGCCGGTCCACAAGCTCGTCGATCCGAGGCATCGGGTAGGCGTCGAACTTGGACACCGCATTCACCCTACGGTAATCCACACAGAACCGGACAGCCCCATCCGGCTTCCCCACAAGCACGACGGGGCTGCACCAGTCGCTGTGGGACTCCTCGACGACGCCCATCTCTATCATTGCTGCCAATTCACGCCGTATCACGTCTTGCTTGTGCACGGGTATCCTGTAGGGGCGTGTCCGCACCGTTAACCCCGGTTGCGTCTCGATGTCGTGAGTTATTAACGGGGTGCGACCGGGGCAGGGGCGAAAAGACGTCGGCGAACTGGAGCTGTAGCGAGACCACGTCCGCCGCCTGACTCTCCGACAGATCCTCTCCTCGACCGACCGGAGGGATGGGCCCCGGGGCAGGGACTTCCGGTCCAAGCTCCTCTCCCTCCGGTAGCGTTGTGGCGAACGCGACCGGGACCACATCATTCCACCTTTTCAGGAGGTTGATGTGGTAGATCTGTCGGGCATCGCCCCTGTCCGACCGCACTACCTCGTAATCCACGTCCCCGACTCGCCGTGTGACCACAAAGGGACCTTGCCACTTCGCGAGTAATTTGGTGGTAGAGGTGGGCAACAGAACAAGGACCTTGTCCCCCGGTGTGAGATCGCGTAATCTAGTCCCTCTGTCGTACAGGCGTTTCTGATTCTCCTGGGCTTGGCGCAAATGCTCACGTGACATTACCCCGAGTGAGTGGAGCTTTGCACGCAAGTCCAGGACGTACTGGATTTCGTTTTTACTGTCGCTGGACCCCTCCTCCCAGTTTTCTTTAATAAGGTCCAGGACGCCCCTGGGCCTGCGCCCATAGAGCAACTCAAACGGGGAAAACCCTGTGGAAGCCTGGGGCACTTCCCGCACCGCAAACAACAGAGGGTCTAGCCATTGATGCCAATTTCGAGCATCCTCCAGTACAAACTTCCGAATCATGGACTTTAACGTCCGGTTAAACCTCTCACACAAGCCGTCTGTGGCTGGGTGATAGACGCTCGTGCGGATGGCCTTGACCTTCAACAACCCGTAAAGTTCCTTAATCGTGCGTGACATGAAATTGGTGCCCTGGTCAGTGAGAATCTCCTTTGGGATTCCCACCCGCGATATGACGTGAAACAACGCCTGCGCAACACTCCTCGCGGAGATATTGCGCAACGGAATTGCTTCTGGGTATCGGGTTGCGTAGTCGATCAGGACTAACACAAATCGATACCCTTGTGCGGAACGTTCTAATGGCCCGATAATGTCCATGCCCACGCGATCGAATGGGACCTCCACCAGGGGAAGGGGCCGCAAGGGCGCCCTGGGGATGGCCGGGGGATTCACCAACTGGCACTCGGGGCAGGAGGCGCACCAGCCGCGCACTTCCGCCCGAATCCCCGGCCAATAGAACCGAGCCATTATCCGGTTCAGTGTTTTATCGTACCCCAAATGGCCCGCCATTGGGTTGTAATGCGCCGCCTGAAAAAACCATTTCCCGGCGGCTCCTGGGTACCAGCAACTGGGTAACAACCTCCTCACTCTGGGTGTCACGACTCACCCGATAAAGTCTGTCCCTAATCACCACAAAGTGTGGGTAAGTCAGCACTGCGTCTGGCTGTACCCGAAGACCATCAATAGAAATCACTTGGTCGAGGGCTGAGCGTAGAGTAGCGTCACGAGACTGCTCAAGGGGGAAATCGTCCACCGGTGGGAATGTCGCCGCTCGGCCCTCGGGTTGAGAACCTCCCGCCTCTTCCCCCGATCCCTGACCAGCGTCGGACACCCTCGCATCGGCGCAGAACACAGCGCATGACTTACATGTCCCTATCTGTCGTGTCCGTACCCCCGCACTCTCGCTAACCGCCCCCGGAAACCCAGCCCAATCTAACCCTAGAATCAGGGGGTACGTGAGGCCCGGACTAACCGCCGCCTTGACTCTATGCGTTTTCCCCCCATAATGAATTTCGATAGGGACCAAGGGATACGTGTGAACATCCCCGTGTATACATCGCACCGAAACGCTCGACGCCTCGACCAACGCCTCGGACCGCACCAGGCGCTGCTGGATCATAGTCTGCATACAGCCGGAATCCAACAGCGCCTGGTACGTACCCCGTTGTATCCTCACCGGGATACGGTACGCCTCGCCGGGACCGTAGGGAGGGGTCGGGGGACCGGCGACGCGGACAACCTGGCCGACATCCATCATTGGGCAGTCCCTCCGGATGTGTCCCGGCCGTCCGCACCGCCAACACCCCTCCCTTGCCGTCTGATCGCCCGTCTGCGGGAAGGGGGGGGGAAGGCGATTCATGCGTCTGCTCCGGACTGGGCCCCCCCCCTCCACCTCGCTCTAGGTAGCGGGGGTGGGTTTGTAGCCCCGCAGGGCCGCCGCGCCGGTCCGTGGGCTCGGGGTTGGTGCTGGTGGTCGTCTGTCCGTCGGAGGGGGGACCAGGTGGCCCTCCGCGATGTTGACCGCCGCCTGGAGGTTCTCGGGCCGGTGGTACCGGACCCAGGTGGACGTTCGGGCCGGCAACCCTTCAATGAACCTCTCGAGGGCCACCTGCTCCACGATTTCCTCCGGGTTATTCCTCTCGGGCCCCAGCCACCTCCTCGCCTGGTCCCGCAGCTGCTGCGCGTAGGTGAAAGGCCGATCGCCTTCTGCAAACGGGAGGGCCCGGAACCGGCGGCGATGTTCCTCTGGGGTCAGGCCTAGCCGGTCCCGGATGGCTCTCTCCACCGCCTCGTAGTCCCGCTGGGCCCCGGCCGGCAGACTGTGAGCCGCGAGCTGGGCCTCGCCCGTCAGGAGCGGCAGGAGCGGCAGGAGGCGGTGAGCCCACTCTTGGCGTGGCCACCCGGAGACCTCGGCCACCCCCCGGAACGTCTCCAGGAAGGCCTCTGCGTCGTCGGCCTCCCCCATCTTGGGGACGTGGATGGGTCCCACCGCTCCTGCCGCTCTGGGTCCGCGGCCGCGGTCGCCGGAGACGAGGAGCTCCTGTAGGACCGCCCTATCGGCGGTCAACGCCTGGCCCAGCTCCAGGAGTACCTCGTTCTGCGCCTGCTGCACCTGCGCCTGCCTTTCGGACATCTGCGCGAGATGTCCGAGTAACGCCGCCAAGGGTGCCTGTTCCATCTACCACTCTCGCCTCACGTTGGGCGCCACTGTAAAGGTTCAATGAGTGGGCGGAGACAGGTTTGAGCGATTTTCAGTCCAGACGGTTTATTGTTCACCCCAGAACAATAAACAAATCGAAAGTACACGTAAATGGATTGTCCGTCTCCACCAAGGAGTTGCCAGGCTCTCTGCCTTTTGCTGTCGCGAGTGCTCCGCACTCCCCGTATCCCGTCCTCTACTGAAAGGCAGAGCAGACACATAAATACACACTTCCTGATTGGGCCTGAGTGCCTACAGGTGTCCGCACCCAGACCCAATCGCCCCAGCCGACCCGGTGCTCCATACTCCCCCCTGCAGGCCAGGCGCCGCCCCCCTCCACACTGGGTAATTCAGTTTTTTTTGCAGGGGCAAGGGGTCTTGGGGGTGGGAAAGAAGCTCAGGGGCTAGCCTGAGGAAGTGTTGTTACCTCTAAGCCACCGGTGGGGACCCATGAATATCTGATATCAGAGCAAATACAGCATGGATATAGCCAAGTGTGTGTGTGTCTGTGTCTGTGTGTGTGCGCGCATGCATGTGGACTTGCTGTACTTTTCTACTTTTGTACAATAATTGTAAAAATATTATCTGTATCTGAAACCTAGTCTGGTGATTAAGGTGGTAGTCAGTCAAGGTGGTAGTCATATGAAGGTGGTAGTCATATGAAGCATTTCTTTTCAATATCTCAGTACTTATCCAGTTTCTTCGAAACTCAATTCACTAAGTATATATAGTATGTTAACTTTGACCCAACATAATGAATCCTTCAAACCTCTGGTGAACCTGGCTGGTAATAAGTGCCTGGCTGTAATACGAAAGAAAAGCTGGATTGCGTTTTGTCATCCACCCACCTCTGCTCCAGGTGACCTTTCCTTTTTTGTGTAAGCCTGCGTGTGTGAGACCGCGACCATAAACTATGACCTGATTTGCATTTCCTATCATGGCCAGACAAAGTCTCCGTATGACGCTTTGATGCACTTAATTAAACCCTAAAACGGGACTGTACCTCAAGGATATTTCAATTACACAAGGCAGTCAAAGCTGCTCACCTTCATTAACTTGGATAATTTGTATCCTGTTACCCATTTAATAGAGAAATGGGGGGGGGGGGGGTGCCTTTCAATGTGCTTTGGTTAGCATTCAGCAGTCACTCAAACACCTCCCCTATTTGACCCAACTCTACTTTTATTTTAATTGACACACTAATTGCTGAGGTTAATCTATTTGCATGTTAAAACCACGTAATGGAATGATTTATGTAAGGGATAATCCACTCCGAGGTGTGCATGTATCTATCGATATTCTACCTCGGAGTGGATTATCCCGCTTATACCATGGCCACTTGTGAATCATTGAAAATATAAGGGTGTTGATTCATATTTTGGGATAATTATTTCTCAAAATTACAACTTGTAGCTGACTAATGCCTGGAACGCAGTCAGTGAACATGAGATTCATATGGAAAGCAGACGTTACCTTATCACTCAGGTAAATAGAGACGATCTTAGTAACGACATGGCAACGGGGAAGCTTTCTAAACGTAGTCCCATCTGACTCCGGTCCAAGTTGACAGTTATTAACGTTTCGTTTAGCGCATTAATTTAGACCTGTGATAAGACTGCTTAGGTTACGATCACGTCATAGCCGTGCAGTTAATCGAAAGTTAATCAACACCCCTCCAGCCAATCAGAATCGAGTATTCACCCGGGCCATGGTATAAATGTGCATACTTTACAGATGACCAGGGAACAGTCAGCGTGTAACCATCATTATCATCATCATCACCACCACCACCACCACCAGAAGCATACCTCAGAACCAGCCAAAGCCACTAAATGACCTGTGTTTTCCTAGTCTCTCTACCAGCCTCCTCTCATGGAGAAAGAAGCGATGACCGGAATGCATTAGGCACCCATTCATTCATTGTGCTCCATGTGGCTGTAGTTTTCTTTTCCTCGAAAGCGCAACAAGAGTAGCATTTAGGGCGTTGTGTTGGGTTGTAGGACATAAGTGATGATTGTGTCATTCTTCCAGTGTAATTACACAGTGATAAGCAGTGTAACTACCTGTAACAACATGTAGTTAATATATAATAATGTTATGGAACAGCCTGTAATGACAGTGTGTACACAGGAACTAGCTTTTTCACCTATTCTTTCTCTAACCTTTATCCCTGATCCTAACTGCACTGTATAGTTACATGCTGTCCCCATGACGTTATTACATATTTATTACACACTGTTACAGTGCTTTACAATGCTTATTATACAGTACTTGTTTAATTACACTGTAAAGGGACACTGTAATGTAAGGTGTAACCATAAACACTTGCCTGTGCCCTGTGTGATGTTTTTGCAAAAATAACTAAAAACACCAACTCTAATTTGCTGCATCTTGTGAGAGAACTGGGATGAACAGTTAAGAGCTGAACTGAACTCTATCCTTTCCTTGCATCTGCATGTTTTTCTGTGTGGTTGAAAGACACTGGGCAAGATGAAAACAATGGCTCGTCTATGGTGTTGGAAGCTCAGCCAGCCTTGTATATTTGTCCTGGCGCCTGACTATTTTCAGTCTGACATTTTTTGTCGGCTTACTTTGTAACATTTATGCTCTATTAATTGTACTTTATTTACCTCATCCCCCATTTGAGACATTAATTCATCAATAATGTTATTTCGAATTTGTCCAAATTGGTTGCTTTGCCTGATCCGGAATTATCTGATCACCAGCGAAAGTCACCCTTTGAATTTCTGCTATAGCTCCCATGTATGGCTTCACGCTGCTCTAAGCAGTAACATGGATGACAACATTGTTTTAGCCCTGTGGAAATGAACCGTTCAGAGGGGTTATGTTGCACTGGGAGCAGGCCTGATCTGGTAATGTTCTCTGTGTCACTTCCACTGACCCCCCCCCCCCCCCCCCCCCCCCGGACACCACAGGTTGCAACAGCGCAGTAAGCTGCTCAACGCTGGGTCAAACATATTAGGGCCCGACACAGCATTCAATTCAAGATGAGTTGTGCTGCTGCTGAGCCATTCAGCTCTTGCAAGGGCTTTTCGTAATGGGTTTTCACCAATAGATTTGCATTATGTTGCATATTAAACATCTGTGTCCTGGATTGCAGATTCCAGACCCAGAATACATTATACAGCATCTCACTACATTGCTCTCAAGAAGCTGAATGGCTGATGATCATTATGCCAAGGTGTTCTGTATACATGAATTGTATCAAATAATTAGTATCATTGAAATACCTTGTAAGGGCTCTGTTGTATTGACCTATTCATTTCTCTTACATTTACATTAATATAACAAATATTAGCATACAATATTGCCCAGAAGGAGAGTCTAGAGGTTATGGTGTTTGACTCTAAGGTAAAAAAAAATGTCCTGGTTCGATTCCCAATGTCCTGTGGATAAATGCCCCTGCTAAAATGACTAGAAATAGGACAAGAAAAATGAAAGAATCTTGTCATCATTATATAAAATACCAATCGAAGCGTGCTTCAGCATCTACCTCAAGTCTTCATCAGTATTATGAGCTAATGATCAGGGTTAGCCAGAGTTAACCTGGTGTGGTGAAAAGAAGACGCCTGTTTTTCTTAAAGGCAATTATTTGCTGGTACATGTAGGAGTGGTTTGTTGAATGTTCATGCTGGTCTCAAAGTATTCATATGAAACTTAATTAACAAATCTCATGGCATGCTTAAATAAGGAACTCTTTGACATTGTGGCAAGACACAAGCAAAAAAAAAAACATGACATCCAAAAATCATCACACGCAGATATGGCTTTCTAAAGTTGAACAGATTTACAGCAAGGCACAGTTAGGCTTAATTGTCTCTATTGTCTCTCTCTCTCCCACTCCCCCCCACCCTTTGTTTCTCTTTCACCAGACTTAAACCAATCCAGACTTAAACAAATCCATCCTACTTAAACCTCTCAGCAAGAGAGAGGGGGATTATGAATGGAATTTGTCGCGTGCAGCGTTTTAATTTCCCTGTGAACATTTGAGTGCTGATAAGTGTTGTGTGAAAATAGCCCTCTTTATTGTCGCACCATCATAAAGAGGCAATTGTGACTAATTATGGAGAAGTGACACTCATGTTAAATGGCACCCCAGTGATACAGGCATAGCAGGTCATATTTCTTAGAATTGGAGTGCTTCTAAAGATTACTACTCTTTTATGCATGACAACTACGTAAAATTGCAGGATTTTAATACACTTATTCACTTAATTAAATCACATTAATAGCCAGTATTAATATATTCAGGTTACAGTATGAATATGCTCTGCTTACTCCAA
This sequence comes from Merluccius polli, assembly GCA_030340625.1. NCBI lineage: Eukaryota > Metazoa > Chordata > Actinopteri > Gadiformes > Merlucciidae > Merluccius > Merluccius polli. The sequence continues at coordinate 107,752 of JAOPHQ010004307.1, read as the reverse complement.
CATTTTTGTTGCATATATGGGGGTCCAACATTTCTGTTGCATATATGTAAGAAGTACAATATCAAAGTAATATACATTGCACTTAATATTAATATGATGACTTTTATAGAGGCATCTGCTAGCCTGGCAAGCCAGACCCACATCAGAAAGATGTAGGGTCTGGCATTGCTCCATTGGCAGTGTGGGCGGGATAAACGGTTGTCTTTCAAGTTCCCTCTGCACGCGCTACAACCAATCAGAGCAACGAAGAAGGTGACGTAGTCAGAGCGACGGCTCTGACTACGTAATTAATCAAAACTCCGAATACATCTTTCTTTTCGAGGAAAGACTTCAGTGCTTCTTTGTTCTTTTCTCAAAGAAAATGTTAACTTCAAGTTGCGGCCAAAGCCGAGTCGAAAGACAGCCGTTCACCAGCAGCAGCAGGCATTGTTTACCTCTAACACGGAACCGTCGCAACTCTGTCGTCATGGTAGCCCGGCTTCCGATTCCGCCCCTCACGCTGTGATTGGCCTGACAGATTTTCTGTTTCCAGCACCGAAAAACGCCGACAAAAGGCTAGACCCCCTGGCTGCAAATTAAATTTGCTGCCGCTAGGGGCATCTAGATTTCTAGGCTAGGCATCTGCAGCACTGAGGAAGGTTTATAGTTGGCATTGGAGATATTTTTCACATTAATAACAAACATCCACTCATATAAAGCTCTGAAAAATAAAAAATGAGACAGTTGGGCATGAACTCTGTAAAATAAATGCTGTGGTAAAGAAGAGGACCACAGACCACCATATCGACAACATCGCATTACAGCAAGACCGGTTGAAGAGTGTAACGCAACCACATGCCTTACCAACAAAATCAATTATTGTAAAATACATACGTCTCTATAAATACGTGTTTAACCTATACCAGGATCGTGTCTGGCCAAATGGGCTGACAATTGAACGAACCAACGACATGACGCATTTGGATAGTTCTGTATGCACAAAGAGTGCATGTAATAAATTCAATCAACACACACTCACACACCTTCACCACAGTGTGTGGTCGTGTGGTTAACCTCGCCATTGATTTGTTGATTCTGTCGGCTCTCTGAATGTCAAAGCAAGTAAGCATCGAGGTTGAATGGACAATAGCGGAGAATATATATTTTAAGGGAATACACACACTCATCCCCACAGAGACAGAGTGAGAACAAAGTGTACTCACTGAAGCTGGCTCGCTGTTCCCCTCCCTGTGTGCCTGCCGTGTATTGAATAATCACCCTGGCTCTGAGATGAATGAACAGCAGCGGCCCCCAAGGTATATCTGAAATATTGTCCACATACAGAGAGAGAGAGAGAGAGAGACGGGGATTTAAAATTGAGTCAATGGAGTCTTACATACAATGAGAGACAATGGTGATTGTTTGGCGGCTCAATTGTGATGGTCAGTGTGTTGCAGAAGAGAGAGGAGTCTTTAGGTCAGTTGGCTAGCTATCTCTTCACTTTTTCATTCTAGTTGTGTGGAACCACAAGGGAGCACAATGATATGCATATCAGTGACCGCTTGGAATCAATAACACACACACATGTACACATATATATATATATATATATATATATATATATATATATATATATATATATATATATATATATATATATATATATACTGTATATATAGCCCTAAGAATTATCTGAGTTGAATCTGAGCTAATCAAATCTTAAAACGAATGTGCATGAATATATAAAAACATTTCTACTATTTAAACTGTTCCATAACCGTACAAGGCATAGGTGCAAAAGTCTGGCAGCCAGGTGTATTTCGTTCATTTTCACTCCCAAGTTTCACAATAGTGATGATGGTGAAAAGTCGCCACCCACTGTCTTTACTGCTGATAAGGCAGTCTGTCTTCATCTTCCTTATCCTCCCTCTGCTCTATTCCTGTATTGCCCCTTGGAGAGTGAGTATCGGTTGATGTCATTGTCTTCTTATTATCTGCCTTCCTATTGGGAGTTTTTTTTATCAGCCCCATATTCGATTTCTGTTGACTTCCTCTCTCAACTCATGTAGGGTCAATTGCTAAAATGCATCGTCGACAGATTTTTTGCAGTACATGTTTTGCATGCATAAATTGCTTTAAATTGTATAGTATATGATATTAACTGTACAGTATAGAAGCAGGTTTTAATTTAACTTAAAAAATGAGACCTTCCTTGCTTCTCTCCATTGTTTAGCGTGTGCTGATTTTTATTATATTTGATCTTGGCCGATTTTGCCGGGAAAAAGGATGGAAGTGATGTCAAAGCGCGGGTAATGGATGTTCTTTCGTAACTTTTTAATTTGTACGTTTGTACATTGTCTCAACCTTTAAGGTCCTGTGCCAATAATTTAAAAAAAGGCATGCTGATACCTTTTTCTTTTAATATAGGCTATACTTAGGCTATATAATTTAAATTTATGTTTCTTTCTTTCAGTATAGCAACAGTATATTATATGTATGAATTATTAATAATATATATATATATATATATATATATATATATACTGTATATACAGGGGTTAAATTGGGATTTGTTATGTGGGGGGGCTCTACCTAGGGGGGTCCGGGGGTATGCCCCCCCGGGAGAATGACGTCGATCTGCTGCAGCAGCACCCGCAGCTCTAGATTTTTTAGAAGGTAGAGCTAGAATCTTGAACTTCAGCGCAACGAAGGATCTCCCAGGAAGTCCGGAACATTCATCAAAAAATATAACCTAGATAGACTTCTTTATTTTTTCATTATGCAAAGCTGATGATCATAATTTTTATGGCATTATATTAGGGCCAGCAGTTCCCTATTTAGGAACAAACGTGTAGGAAAAAGTCCCTGATCTGTGAAATTATAATTTTTTTTAAATTTTTTGTTATTAAATAACTTTAATATTTTAGCAATTGATTCGAGGGGATAAATTCATTGGATGAAGGTTCTGTCGTTCTGGTTGCCTTTTCTTGGTAGCCAATGTTGTGCACTTGCGTTCGGAATGCATGCGGTGCGAGGTCGACTGACAATGAGAAGCAGCTGAACAAGAATAGTAGGCTACTCATGTTCCGATTGTTCTCATCTCAGCTCCGCTGAGCCAAATAGAAATTCCATTTGAAAAACAACGTTCATTTATTGTCGGAAATATCATATTTTCAAAAGCATTACTTTCATCCAAAGCATTACTTTCATCAAATTTTATGTGACATTTCCAGTACGCAACTGACTGCAGGCAGGCTTAGGCTATGTGCCGGGGCTGAGCCCCGGCTAGCCCCGGCCCAATTTAACCACTGTATATACAGTATATATATATATATATATTATTACTAAATGATTTAAACGATTTATTAATTTTCTGCAGCCACAACATCAAAAGTAATTGATCGGGGCCGAGAGGGCAGTGTTGAATACTGTGTTTACATAAATTGTGTTTAAATATTTAAATTATGTGCGAGACGAAAATGGGCATCTCCAAGCTTGGTTGAACTCCTTCCATAACCCAGCAAACACGGACGGACCCGGACGTGTCCGAGAGAGCCCAATAGGCTCTGTGCACAACTCGCGTGACGTACTTCCGTTTTCCCCGGTTGTCGGCAGAAGAGTTTCCGGTTTTCTTCCTGCTTCACTACAACAGCGGTGAATATGAATCAAAACGAACAAATGAGAGCTGTAACTGTACGAAAGAAGAAAAACAATAACATGAGGGATGGATATAAGTTGCAGAAGGTTGTAGGGGGCTCAAATGAGCATTGTTGTGTGCCACTGTGTACTGGATCGAGTCGGTATAACACCGAACTCAGCTTCCACCGGTTTCCTAAACATACTGGCCACCGTACACAGTGGCTTCACAAGATCCGCAGAACCGGGTTTACCATTACTCCGCATACAGAGGTCTGCAGCCGTCATTTCACCAAGGACCAGATCCGCACCACTGCAAAAGGAAGACGGTTTTTAACTGCCAACGCCATACCAACCTTGTTCGAGTGGAACGCTTACAGCAACAAGACGCGGGCCGGTGTTTGGGAGCGCCGCACTCGTCCGACATCGAGTCCGGAACCTGGCCCGGCGGAGACCGAGGAGGAGATTGTGGATATGGTCCCGATGCCCATAGACCACGATTACGTGGTCTATGGATTTATGATCTATGATCTATGGTCTATATCTATGATCTATATCTATGATCTATGGTCTATATCTATGATCTATGGTCTATATCTATGATCTATGGTCTATATCTATGATCTATTGTCTATATCTATGATCTATATCTATGAGCTATGATCTATGGTCTATATCTATGATCTATGGTCTATATCTATGATCTATGGTCTATATCTATGATCTATGGTCTATATCTATGATCTATGGACTATATCTATGATCTATTTTCTATATCTATGATCTATATCTATGATCTATGGTCTATATCTATGATCTATGGTCTATATCTATGATCTATGGTCTATATACATTTCTAATGTATATAGACCATAGGTCTGTCAAAGTTACATTTTCTGTTTTGAATGCTATTTTGTGCAAAGTAATGTACTTCATATGTGAACAAAATACTGCATGTTTTCAGCAGTTATTCACTCATGACAGATGCTAGTTTATGATGTCATAATCACTCAGCAGGTGTGCTACTTACTGGTGAGAAGCACACAGTTTTTCACTGTCACTTTGTGGCCAATATTTGAACCTTTTGGTGTTTTTTGCATACTATGTTATTTGTGTAATTCAAGTGTGTATAGATCGGCGAAGGTAATGTTAGGTAACCAGAATATGAATAAATGTATTGTTGATACTGCCCGGATGTCTGCTGAGTCTACTTCTCATTCAATGGACCCAAAAATCAACTCACTACATTCAATGTTGCATCATAAATTTATACCAGTAAATAAACATTTACATTACATTTCATTAGAAATGTATATAGACCATAGATCATAGATATAGACCATATATATAGACCATAGATCATAGATCATAGATCATAAATCCATAGACCACGTAATCGTGGTCTATGGGCATCGGGACCATATCCACAATCTCCTCCTCGGTCTCCGCCGGGCCAGGTTCCGGACTCGATGTCGGACGAGTGCGGCGCTCCCAAACACCGGCCCGCGTCTTGTTGCTGTAAGCGTTCCACTCGAACAAGGTTGGTATGGCGTTGGCAGTTAAAAACCGTCTTCCTTTTGCAGTGGTGCGGATCTGGTCCTTGGTGAAATGACGGCTGCAGACCTCTGTATGCGGAGTAATGGTAAACCCGGTTCTGCGGATCTTGTGAAGCCACTGTGTACGGTGGCCAGTATGTTTAGGAAACCGGTGGAAGCTGAGTTCGGTGTTATACCGACTCGATCCAGTACACAGTGGCACACAACAATGCTCATTTGAGCCCCCTACAACCTTCTGCAACTTATATCCATCCCTCATGTTATTGTTTTTCTTCTTTCGTACAGTTACAGCTCTCATTTGTTCGTTTTGATTCATATTCACCGCTGTTGTAGTGAAGCAGGAAGAAAACCGGAAACTCTTCTGCCGACAACCGGGGAAAACGGAAGTACGTCACGCGAGTTGTGCACAGAGCCTATTAGGTCGTGATGACGTCCAATCACAACTAGTCCGATCAGGCCCAGAATATGACCATATCACAACCAATTACTTACGCACAAACGAGAAGTAAAGTCTGATCACGACCCCACTGGGCTCTCTTGAACGTACTTGTCCGTCCGCGCACAAGTAAATGTTGTGATATGGTCATATTCTCGGCCTGATCGGACTAGTTGTGATTGGACGTCATCACGACCAAATCGGGCTCTCAGGCATCCAAAACCTTTTTTGCGTTTATTTAAATGTTTTATTTTTATTTTATACACAGACACACACATACATAGACACAATGAATAGACAAACAACCATCCAAAAATGATATAGGCCGACGTATAATAAAGTGGGCGTGACCTGATCTACCTACGACCCAGCACGTGACGCATTTGTCCAACACGCACGCGCACCAGAACAGGTCAGGACGCAGCGGTGGAAGCGTGTTAGCACGTAAAGTAAGTAACCTTTTCATGTTCTCGGAGTTTGGTTGTAGTAAAATACTGTCACTGCCAGGCACACCGTACGTAGAGAGGCTGCACGTTCCTAAATGTTGGTGTTTTTCTTTTGTTGAATCAAACCTAGCTGCTACACGCGAACTATCGTATTTTCTCAACTAGCTGCTAGCTGCTAACAGCATTTCAGCGCACTCGGTATAACGTTAGAGCCGGGAGGAATTATTGCAGTTCAAATTGGGTCCCTCTCGGGCTCAACTTTGTATGAGCCCGAGATATGTATGTTTTCAAAGTCTGAGAGTCTGATTGATTTTGTATTACAGACGCTGTCAAACGATGGGACAGAACAGCGACCGAAACTGCCATCAGTGCCGTGCGGCAGATTACCTGAAACACGTGCGCACCCGGGAGGTCTGGTGGAGGGGGTTAGAAGACGAAGCCCGCCTTTGCATAATGCCAAGTGAAAAGTTGTTGTTCATTTCTTGTTTCAATATATTTTTTAAAAGTTAATATTTCAATACGGTTCTAATGTCAGTGTTTTTAATTTTTCCAGATTCTTATTGTTAATTTCTACAAAATAAAGTGTTCTGTTTTAATACGTTTGGTGTTTGATTTGTGTCTTCAAAATATACTTTTTTATAAACACCATCTTGTAAAGGCAATGTCTATTTGCAATCACATGTTGGCTGCTTTAATTGATAAGTGAATCGGGGGACATTTGGACGTCATTTCCAGGACACGGTCAAGACGTCCTCTCGACGACATGAACTGGACGGGTATGTGGTCGGCTTAGGGTCATTAAAAAGCCGTCGACTTGACGTCTTGGTTATGACGTCCAAAACATTGCCAATTTGGCCTAGTCCGGAACGTCACAAAATGACGTCAAGACGACGTCAACCTGACGTCATTTGGCTTGCTGGGAAGGAATGGCACCGCCGATGCAGAGCTCTTTTGGACCTCATCATGGACATGTAGTTCAGTTCGAGCATCAAGCGGCACATCTCTACTTCTGTTTATGATTGCATTGGATTGGTTCAACAGCTCTTTTAACTTTTAACAGCTCCTTGCTCCCTTCCTTCGAGGCGTAATGGCCAGCACAAGGTCACATGATCCTGATTTAATTTTTGTAATGTCTTGCATAATAATAATAATTTGGTTTTCGTATAGTAACTCAAGTAGACTTTTGGATTTCCCACAATTACATAACATTTATGATTAATATGAACATATCTCAAATTATCCCGAAATGCATACCCTAATATTTGCTGCGCGTGGCACTGTAAATGACCAATGCATGCCAGCCGTGAGGTATCCCTTACCCACACCAAATAAAGTGTGTGCATGTGTGTATGCAGGTGTGCAGACAGGGCCGTAAAAGTGATTTGGTCACTTTCCAAACGTCCAAACATTGTGTAATTGTTCTGTTCAACTGGAACATTAAGCGTCATTCTGGACTGAAAACCCAAGACATTTTTTATTAAAACAACACACACTCCTGCACACACACACACACACACACGCATGCATGCACACACACACACACACACACACACACAAACACACACACATACAGGAGCGTGCACGCATGCATGCGCGCGCACACACACACACACACAAATTGTGTTTTTCTGCCCCTAGCCCAGCCTATTGTTGGTTGTGTTATTTTTGGCACCCATTTAGATGTAGTTAGCTTTATAACTGCAACTCTCTCCCTCACTGTGTCCCTGTCGTTTCCTCCGCCTGTAGAGCTAAATCTCTCCCACAAGGTCCCCAGTAGTATGCCACTGCCCCCCCCGCCCCCCCCCCCCCCCCTGCACATTTCTGGTCAAACTCCAGGGTGCATTTGCGTCGTCTTAGGGAAACTTTGTGCCGACGCTTCGACGCTATAGGCCCAGTCTCATTTTTCCGGATCTTGCAAAAAAAACCTCACGCCGTTTGATGGTTTTTAGCAAGACGCTAAAGAATGCTAAACCTTATGAAGTAAACTGGGGGTTGACGGAGCGGGACGAGCTCATACTCTTCCCCCGGATGAACATATTAAGTGCTGATCTGGGTGTTTTATTCTTTTTGTTTTTGGGTGGGTGGGGGGTTTGCTTTGAGCATGCCACACCGCTATCACTCACTTCCGATTAACTTAAAACATAAAAATTGTAATTGGACAATGATGCTTGTGGCTATGTCTGACAGAATCTGTCGGTGCCTCAGACCCCCAGAAGGCCTACTTATGGTGCGTGCATAAGCACATACAAGTGTGTGTGTGTGTGCGTGAACTTGCAGTTCACTTAGGGGTCCCGATTTGGGGGTTTTGAAAATGTGGTCACCCCATGTTTGGCACTAAGTGCATGGCAGAGTGGGCGTCCCTTTTGACAATTCAAATTTTTGAGTTTGAGTTTTTGTCATTTTTTGATTTAAAAAATGTCTGTCAAAATCAGGCAACTATCGATGACTTGTAATGGGTCAGTGGCATTTGTAGCTCTGGAACTCTGGCATTACATCATTGTCATTTAGGTCACTAAAATGTGCACATAGACATGCAATTTAGTTAATGCTGTTACAGTGCTATTCAAGTGCTATAGGTTAAGTAAATTGGCACTTATCTACGTTGACGCTTAAGCAGTTTTAATGACTAACGTTAAACCTTGAGCATGAACCTTGACTCTATGTTATGTCTCTAATGTAAGAATTGCTGTCCTTGCGTAATTACTAACTGAAGTGAACTAAAGTGGTACTCCCTAGTGACTTTCACCCAACTTTCGTTCTGTTCTCAGCCGAAACTTTGAAGCAGTTTTCAGCCTTTTTCATACTCTGTGACGAGCCAAACTATTTTATGCCCTGCACACTTCCTGCCACTCTCTCTCTATTCCCCCTTTATTAATTCTCCAGAACTACACATCAACACCCCAACCCTGCCATGTTATAGTACTTTAACCCCTGTTACGTGGAACTGAGAAATATCTGTCATGAAAAAAATATCTTTTCATGTCCAATGCATCGGGTCCTTTTCAAACCGAGCGCTTGGGAGCAAATTATTTTGATTGGCTAGAAGGCGACTTTTATCTACTTAAAGCTAGACACCTCCAATTATGATTCAGCTGTTTGAAGATCCTCTCTTTTAAGTTTCACCACCCCACCCCTCTCTTTCTCAGCCTGCCCTTCTATTTCCCTCTCTCCGTCTTCCCCTCTGTCTGTCTCTGCCTATTTATGTCTCGGTCTCTCTCTTTTTCTCTCTCTCTCTTTCTCTCTTGTGTGTGCGTATGTGTGTCTGTATGTGTGCATGTGTCATGTGCGTGCATGTGTTATGTGTGAATGTGTGTGCCTGTGTGTCTATTTGTGTCTATGTGTGTGAATTTGGCTCTCCTCTGTGTTTTTGTGTGTGTGTGTGTGTGTGTGTGCGCACGCACCTTGTGCATGTGTCTGGGGTGAGTGTGCATTTGTGTGTGCATCCACTTCTAACACCAACAACACACATGCAGAGAGAGAGAGAGAGAGAGAGAGAGAGAGAGAGAGAGAGAGAGAGAGAGAGAGAGCGTGAGAGAGAGGGGGAGAGAGAGAGAGAGAGAGGGAGAGAGAGGTAATTAGAATGTCTATGTTGAATACTGTTTGGCACGCTGTCCTTTCCCTGATGACCACAGCAATATTTCCTACACCACCACCTCCACCACCACCACCACTGGCTGCAGCTTTTTAGCAGCAGCAGTGAGCGAGTGGAAAATATAACAAGGTGCATGCGACACACACACACACACGCACACATTAACAGACACACACACACACACACATTAACACAAATATCTTCAAATGCCCTTCCGCTCCCACCGAGGCCAGGCCACCTGTTGAGCGCAGGATTGCGGTGGGTGGGGAGGGGAGGGGGGGCCTTGATGCTCGTCAGACAGATACAAGGTGTAACACTGCTATAACACAGTAGGACTGCTGGAGCCCAGATAACTTACCAAATGCCGAGTGAAATAAGAAGGGCTTTCCCTCTAGACATTTGAGTACATTTAATGTACACATGTTAACACTTTAACACTAGGAAGTGGAGGGGTGAAGACATCGCTTCATCAAAGCATGACTTTCATTAGCGTGGTGAGTGGGTGGGTATTTATACTTATATAATATATATATATAGTTTATATATACATAGTTTATATATATAGTTTATATATATATATATATATATATATATATATATATATATATATATATATATATATACTTATATATACATTTTATACTATATATATATATACTTATATATATATATACATGGAAGAGACAGGTGTGAGAGAGAGGGGTGGGGGTCCGTTGGTGCTGGTGCAATGCAATGATTATTGTTATGTATTTCACCCACCCGGGGCAGCCCCATGCAAACTGCAAGGACAGATTTTTCAACCGGATGATGACCAAAGCCATAGGCCTCAGTTTGAAATAGTGCACGGGTGTACAGTTTGCGAGTATATGTGTGTGTGTGAATGTGATTTTGCTACTGTGGAGTGTGTGTGTGTGTGGTGATAGCTGGTTTATCCTGGGTGCCATGATTGCTCTGCATCACAGGTATGCAGCCCTAGAGTCTAATCAGTCTGACTCAGGCCAGGTGAGGCTGTAAACCAGCAATCAACAACACACACTCCACACACACTCCACAGCTACCTTTGTGCTGGTGCGTGTAATATTGCCTCAAACCATGTACAGCATCTCTCTCTCTCTCTCTCTCTCTCTCTCTCTCTCTCTCTCTCTCTCTCTCTCTCTCTCTCTCTCTCTCTCTCTCTCTCTCTCTCTCTCTCTCTCTCTCTCTCTCTCTCTCTCTCTCTCTCTCTCTCTCTCTCTCTCTCTCTCTCTCTCTCTCTCTCTCTCTCTCTCTCTCTCTCTCTCTCTCTCTCTCTCTCTCTCTCTCTCTCTCTCTCTCTCTCAGCCAGAGCTCTCTCCCTGGCTGTTCCTTATCTAGAGCCTGCAGGACCACAGGTCTCGTCCATGCATTCAGTCACATCAGGGAGAAATCCCCCGATTAACCTGAGCCCAGTACACCTGTCCATGCACGTCTCTGTCTACTGCCTGGGTGTGTGTTGTGTGTGTGTGTACGTGTATGTGTATGTGTGTGTGCGCACGTTTGCTCATCTGCACAGATCTAGTCTTCGTTGTAGATCTGTCGTGCATCGACACATTTATCTGTTATGTGTGTGCATTTCTTGTGTGTGTGTCTATATGTGTGTGCATCTGTTATGTGTGTGTGTATTTGTTGTGTGTGTGTGTCTGGTGTGTGTCTTTATGTGTACATCGGTTATGTGTGTACCTGTGGTATGTGTGTGTGTGTCAATGTGTATATGTGGCTGCGATAGAAGCAGTGTGCATTCCATTCGCAAATATAATTGCAAACATATTTTACATATTTGCAATTCACATATGTTTACACCCCACCTTGGTTTTTAACAAAGGACACTATAGTCATATGACTGGACAGCCCCAGCAAATCCTATTACAACTCAACTCACCTCAACTTGGGAAGATGTGTATATCATTTGGTTTGTTCCACAGAGTCAGCCCCTTACACTACTGCATCAGAGGGGCGCAGTCCCACATCAACATGTGTGTCTACAGCAATCCGAGGGCAAAACTCATTAAAACGCTGTCGCAGTACAACAGAATTAGGGTATAGTTGTGGGTGTTGCCATGCATTGCCAAAGCAATGCTTCCAATGGGAGCAATACGTAGATAAGAAAACTACAGACAATTTAAGGTGCTCAGTGTAAACATTGCAAAATGAGTTTAAGCTCTTAATGAGTTATAGAAGGTTAATCACACTTATTTCTTGACTTGACATTTTGTGTGTGTGTATGTGTGTGTGTGCATAGCTGCATCTGTTGGAGTCTTTTATCCCTCTCCCTTGGGAATGTGTGTGTGTGCATTCGTAGGTGGACAGATAACTGTGGTAATTGGTAATTATGTACTTCATAGATATGCTGTTAAGATGCTGCTCTAGACTGGCTGTGCCTTGAGGACAGCCAGATAAGACCAACCTGGGGAGAGGGGATACATGGCTATGGGCCAGGCAGACAAGTTGTGTGTGTGTGTGTGTGTGTGTGTGTGTGTGTGTGTGTGTGTGTGTGTGTGTGTCTGAAGTGAGATATGGAGTCAAAGTAGAGAGAGAGAGAGAGAGAGAGAGAGAGAGAGAGAGAGAGAGAGAGAGAGAGAGAGAGAGAGATGAGGCACATAAAGAGGCTTGAGAAAGTGTGTGTCAGGCAAGTAAGGTGAGCGACGTACTTCACACCATGTTTACTGTGTTGACCTTGTCGAAACCCTGTTAATGGTAGAGGCATTTACGGTGTGTGTGTGTGTGTGTGGCAGGTAGTGGAGAAGTGCGGGTGGGAATTTGCATATCAATATGCATCTCTACATAATGACGGCTTTCAGCATGGATGCCTGTGTTTGCATTGCGCTCAGAAGCCAAATCATTATCATGTTCTTCTCTTTTCTCTTAGTGAAAGGTCCTTGTGACGAAAAAGAGAATAATGACTAGAGGAACATGTCCCCCCCTCTCTCCATTCTCTGGTGAACTTTTAGGCACTGATGCAGTTTGGAAATACATTTCTTGGCTGGACATCATTCGCTCGGATGCTGCTGAGATACGCAGCAATTCAAACAAATATGAATTTTAAATTCTAAATAACTAGCCTCAGTCAGGACTTATCTTCGTCCACCAGTCCCATTTCATCTTTGATTTATTCTGCCAATTTCTTGATTGTGTGTGTGTGTGTGTGTGTGTGTGTGTGTGTGTGTGCGTGTGTTCGTGCATGCATTTGTGTGTGTGGTCGTAAGGTGAACTTTAAGTGTCAAAGTTCATGTGGCTGCTACCGTGTACTGCATCAATGTGCATAATAACAGATTTTTCAGTTTCTATTTTAAGAATTGTTATACTTTGATAGTCCAATCTGTAGTGTTGATGCTTCAAAAACAAACAAGCAAGCAAGGAAACGTTCAACCCGAAAAAAAACTGCATGCAAATAAACAACATCCAAAGTCATGTTATATATATTTTTTCGGAGGAATATATCAATCGAAAGGCAATACGTAGCCGCTAATTGTTTTGTAAAAAGGACTTGCCACCCACTGTGAATAGAAAATCAAGCCTTCATCTCATCAGTTGACAGGAACAGGCAGCAAAAACAACAACAAAGATTAATGTCTGTTGCTTTACCTTCATCTGCTCCGCCCAAGCTACTTATTTCTAGCTGCACATGTTGTTGTCCTTCTGTGCTTGTTGTTTCATTCTTGTTATAACAAGGCCATAACTTTGGCCAAATATATACGGTTGCAATTTTTGACCTCGGGGTGGATGGGGACAGGGAAGGGTCGACCCGCAGCAAATGATCCCGAGTGGGACACGAACCCAGGTCCTTACATCTCTAGGAACCCCTAATAAGACTGTGACCCTTGACGTTACCCCGCCAAGCACAGCCTGCGTCTTTTAAACCCTCGCTAAGTGTAAGAGAAAAAAAGGTTAGCCAAAAAATGAACCACATTCAATCCAACTTCAGTGGCCTGCTGCCAAGAGGTCGCGCTGAGCTTCACAAAACCCCTAGCCCCAATTTCTTTTCCTACACTTGACTTTTCCCTCTCTTTCACTCCCCCTCTCTTTCCCTGTGTGTGTGTGTCTCCTTGGTGGCGCTTGTCAAGGTGGAAGAGTATAGCAACTAAGGGATATCGTATTTCGGCGCTTCACGTTTCACTTGTCCTAAGTGGCTAGACAAGGGAATGGACCAAATTGCCAGACAGTATATTTAACTATTGGTAAATATTGTAACCCCGCCAAATAATAAAGCACGATGAGAAAGCATTTTTGGGATATAATAATAATGCAAAAAAGATATAATAATAATAATAATAATAATAATAATAATAATAATAATAATAATAATAATAATACAACTAATGCCAGATAACATACTATACAGACACTTTCCGGCAGGGTAGGGGTGGTAAGGGTTGTTTTTATTTTTTTGCAGTCCGTGAATTTTAATAGCCCAAAGAAAACAAAGTCACACTCTTAGGCGCTGAGAAATAAAGTGAGCAAATAATGGTGTCTGTGAGCGGCCATCAACACCACAGTGTTTATAGATTTCTGGTGGTTACGTATCTGGTATTCTCAATGGACGCCAGCAATCAAAGTGAACATCTGCATGACTTCTACTTTCATCCGTGGCCATTTGGTGTTGTAACGATCCTCCATTATAAGCACATTTCCTTTAACCTTACACATGCTGCGTGCATGCCGGCAAGGGGGGGGGGGGTTGTATTTTCCGCTCCGCTTGGAAGCTTGAATTGAAGCTCGGAGAACCTTCCCTGGTGTGTGTGTTTGCATGTGTGAGTGAGAGTGTCTGTGTGTCTGTGTGAGTGTGTGCATGTGTGGTGTGTGTGAGAGAGTTTGAGCGTGTGTGTGTGTGTGTGTGTGTGGAGGCGGGGTGGGGGGGGGACAGTGGTAGCTTGGGCGGAGAAGGTGATAAAGGTAAAGCAACAGGACATCCATCTTTGCTGTTGTTTTTGCTTCCTGTTCCTGTCAGATGAAGACCTGATTTTCTATTCACAGCGGGTGGCAAATCGTTTTCACAATTAGCGATCAAGTACTGCCTTTCGATTGATACAATCCACCGAAAAAACACCAATCATATACTGTATACAACATGACATTGGATGTTGTTTACTTGCATGCAGTTGCTTGAATGTGTCCTTGCTTGTTTGTTTGTTTTAGAAGCATCAACACTATATCTTAACTGAAGGCATACTGTCATACAGATTGGACTATCAAAGTCAAAGTGTTTTATTTATCAAATGTACAGTAAGTCACAGGGTCATTCTGAACAGTGAAATTATTATGACATGGCAGCAACAACCACATAGTAGGCATAGAGAAAAACAACTCTGTACCCTCTTTGAAAAAAGGCATATGGCTGCAAAACCAATTACAGAGCTGCCGCATGCATTAGCAGATGTTGATTTAAATAAGACATTTTTATAAATGGATTCATTATATGTGTCAGTTTCACACCTTGCACATCTTCTCCCTTTCTGGTTCATAGAGACAAAGGCTATTGCTCCTAATCAATGTATCCACACCATGGCTTTTAGTGGCTGATAAATTATCTTCCCTGGCATTTAATCAAAGAAGGCTGCAACCACGTGAATAATTTATTTAGCATTCTTACTTATTACTTATTTTTACTTAGTTTTGATTTTGTGCTTTATTTGACTTTCCTTTATATATTGAAACTTTTTCTAAAAATCTTCTATATTTTTAAGATTTTAGTATGTTTTTAATTATTCATTCATTCAATATTCACATCAAAAGTTATTGGCTGTACCCCACATAGACCACTACTTGAAGGATCTACTTTAAATTTACACATTTACATATCCATTTAGCATTCAGATCCATTTCTCTACAAAAAGTGCAGTGATTCTCGTAGAGACGTTTCTCTTTCATCAGCTTGAAGCTGCAATGTCCCATCGTCATCCCAAGCCCCAGCCCCGAAAAAAGCCTACAGCCTCTGCAAAATACTCGAAAAGTTGAACATATTGCCCCCGATACTTTCTTCTTCCCTTCTTCCCGCCAATTGATGCTGGATCAGATGTAAGATGCTGGCTCATTAACTCCCACACAGAGAAGCAGGTCTTATGCTTAGCTGACCTTGTATCCTTTCCTTGTGAGGCATCTGGATTCGCGACATTGCGCGAGAATCCATCTTGCCAGGCTTAAAGTATGCGCTTGTGACTGAACCACAGTGGTTCGGACCAATCAACATCCTTTGAGGAACTACTGGCAGCTATGGGCGTGGTTTTGGTGTGACGACAGCAGGAAGCGACTGTTGGTTCGAAAACAACAATGGCGGCTCCGTAAGGGGTTAGCGTAAAAGCTGCTATAGCATCAGTTATATCTGAAATGGAGAGTATTTCTTCGTTAATATGATATGCCATTTGGTGGACACTTTTAGCCAATACAACAATAATAATTGAGTGCACACATTTTCCAGCGTGGTTGGTCGCAGAGGGAATCGAACCCCTAACCTTGGCAACGCTAATGTCACGCTCTACCAGTTGAGTTAGACAGGACATCATTCATCTCTCATTGGAAGAAGAGCAAAGAACGGCACTAAGGCTTTTCTCAAATGGAAAAGATGTTTTTGCTTATCTCCCGACTGGCTTTGGCAAGAGTTTGCTCGCCCATCATATGGGCTGTTGATCTGATTGGTTGAAGTAAGCCTGTGATTTATCCAATCACCTGCCAATTATTTGCCTGCCTTTTTCCAAACAGTTTCCAAACACAAATTGTCAGATGGTTCTGTGTAACAAACCATCACCCCAAGACCCCCCACTGTGGACCCTCCGGTCCTCAGGAGCTGTGTTTTCATACAAAGTTACAAGCAAACCAGCGGGCGTCAGACCTTTCTCTTATCAGGGGGGGGGGGACTGTTTTCATAAGGTAATCAGGGGAATGGAGTTTGCATATTGTTTTCAAACCTACTTTTACTCCGTCTTGTTTGGCCGACATCTTGTCATATTCAGCCAGGAGCATCTGTCCATCTCTTAATAGAGTTAGAGGTGCTTGTCTTGATCGCATTAGCCAACTCCCCCCCTTCTGCAAGGTCGTCCTACACACACGCTATGTCCATCACTCTCTATCTCATCTTGGTGCTGTCTCTCTCTGGGGCCGTGTTTAAATCACTCCCCCCGCCCCCCGAATTCAACATCACATCCCTTTCTGTTGCGGGATGACTTATCATCCATAGTCCATCAGCCTGTCCCCTTTGGATTTTCTGACGTGAAATCTGCCCTATGAAGACCCTCTAGATCGGCCTGCACTGCTGCACACCTCACATGAGCTACAGGCCGATTCCGGCTCACCACCGCTGCTTCCATTGTTATGCAACTTGTACTGCTACTTTTACTACTGCTTCCCTTCTAGACCTACAGTAGCACACTGTGGACTGTAACACATGTGTAACTGTGGAGGAAACACTGGCTGAACACTGCTAGACTCTATTTCAGTCAGCTAGAGAAGTCACTCCGGGAGGAAGGAAGTCCATTTGATTTATGTAGTCTTTAATCGTAATTCCAGTCTCAAAGGGCTTCACAGGCCACACTTACATGACAACCCCTAACCCTAAACCCCCTAAAGGGCACAGACAACCTCCCTTAATTATCCAGGAAGAAACCTTGAGAAGGAATGCAGAAAGAGGGATCGCTCCTTCCAGGGATGGTTAGGAGTACAATGGGTGCCATATATGGACAGACATAACAAGCGAAACAAAGTAGTGGCTTTGTTTGACTTTCTTCTTAGCTCCTGTCTTCACTCACTGTTTTTGTACCTACCACTACCCATAATTGACATCATTAGCTAAAGAAGCATGGAGGTTTTCTTTGCACAATCCAAGCCATAATTTACATCTGAATGTGGGCAACAGAAGCCCTTTGATATTGTCAAATCAGCTATATGAATACAGTTTTATAAATGTAGAGTTTCGACCACCAATTTTGAACCACCAAACAATGGGTGAGTTGATTGTCTGGCAATGATATGCCCCCAAAGAAATAACAAACCAAGGAAGGAAGTGGAAATAAACGTAGCTGGTTTTTGGTTTGACTTTTTCTCTTCCCTTCCCCACTTCATTCCAGATGGAACATGTTGTCCTTTTAGTCGCCTGCTGGTGTCACAGGTCATCCAACTGTGTGGTGCATCATGGCGAGCACTTAATCGGACGCAAGTACAGAAAAGTCATGAGTACAGAAACCCCCCCCCCCCCCCTCCCCCAACACACACGTCACCAACTCGGAGCGTCGTTGAATGCTGTTGCACATGGCCGCTGTTGCAAAAAACAAAAGACAGGGGATGGGATTCATTTTGTGTACAGCTGCCGCTATAAAGTGTTACCCATAACTGCTGCCACCTGCAAACCCTGCAGCCCCCCCCCCCCCCCCCCCCCCCCCCGCCCCCCCGCAAAACTAAAGCCTTAACAGATTGTAATTATCATGTAATAACAAAGGAACAGGCATCCTACTGCGGTGTGCTGTTGTGTCTGCCATTGCTACCCACCGTTTGTTGTGGTTGGCTAATACCAGAAGGAGACGCCAACCAAAATGTCGCATGGTAGGATTTTGGATGGAATCCACTTGGACAGATGTCGCTCCCTCAAGCATACCTATATTTTGTGTGTGCTTGTGTGTGTGTTTTTGAGTGTGTGTGTGTGTCTGTGTGCGCGCGCACGTGTGTGCATGTATGTGCATGTGCATGCGTGTGTGTGAATGTTAAGGTTCAGGCGGCCGCTACCGTGTACTGCGGCGATGTGCATAATGACACAGATTAACATGACATTGTTGAGGATGCTGCTTGCTGCCAGCGGTTGCTTAGCAATCGCTGTGGACCTCAACCTCTTACACTACTATTCAATCTATGGAATATTGTGCAGATGATGTAAATGTGTTTTACGAAGGACCTTTTTTGTCACACCATTAAGGTGCACCTAATGATGGCAACTCGGTAGTGGTTATTGAGACATTTAAAACGCAACATATGATGCATCTGTGATGAACCGATGAGTGGTATCAAAAGGATTTGTAGTAGATACGGGTAAAACAACGGCGTCGGATATATTCCATGCAAAACCAACGTTGACATTTTTCCATAAGACCTAATGGCATTCAAAAGCTAATTTTTCCTGTGTTGTGTTGTGTAGTGTTGTGAGTCTGAGTGGGTGTTTGTGTGAGTGAGTGTGTGTGCGCGCATGCATGTGTGTGTGTGTGGCATTTGAAGATCTCCATGTTCCCAATTAAGGTTCTTCTCCTGACCGGCGTTTCTGAAATGGCATCGTATAATGGGCAGCGCTATAATGACATGCCTGGCGAGGCTGACGTTCCAGTCTGTATAAAAAGAGACGAACAAAACGTAACAAAACAAACCAAAAAATGTCCCAGCATATGAAGGAATTCACTAAAATGAGGAACCATTGACACATGGGGACCAGACACTTACATGCACCTAAGGCATTAGAAATGCACTGCTTCAATGCCAGAGTCAGCGTGACCTGTATTATCGCTATTAGTTGCCTTTTTATTTGCCTGGAACTCACTCGCGCAATCACTCAATTCATTTTGTCATGGTTTGCGAATGAGTCACCGCTGGATATAGCCTATGTATTTCTTTGTTGGGAGAAGATTGATGGTCATTTCTCGAGGGAAGGTATTTCCAGGCAACGGCCGGTCACATACACTTCTGAAATACCAGGGTGGACATTAAAATAGTAGTTCCCCAGAATAAGTTTGCTTCAGAAATGCCTCTGCACAGAAAGTACCCACAATTTCCTCTACCTTTTCCTCTCCTTATCCTCCCCCCTACTTTTATTCAGCAAACACAGAATGGATGAACCTGCACTCAACATCCGCTGAATATTTTCAGGAATTTTCCGGGGATAATGTGTTGAATGTGTCTCCGTCTCTGAACTGGTTTTAAGTTTCTCCACTTTGGTTTTTGATTGCATCAAATAATCGGATCCCTGTGTCTGGAGCTACATTCGTATTACCACTCAAAAGTGTATGTTAAAACAAATGTTTAATATATAACATATGAATGTAGCCCTATGGGAATTTGGGGTATTTCCTTAATTCTATTTTATTATTTTATTATATTATTTTATTTTGTTTATTGTAATTCCATACATGTGTTATGAATGTTTAATATGTTGAAATAATGTTTACATTCATTAATAAATAGGTTAGAGTTTATATACATGTAATTGGGTAATAACCAATGAGAGGTCGGGGAGAGAGTTGGGGACGAACGCCGGAGAGGGACGGAGAGGAGAGTATAGGAGGGTGGAGAACGAGAAACACGAAAAGCACGTTGCGAAGTTAGGTAGATCGCCAGATTTCAGTGTGTGTTTTATGTTGGGTGCGGTTGAACACACGGACAGTGGGGTTCAGATACGTATTCTAGGTTGACGGTACCGTTTGTGTGCATGAGTTGTGAGGGACTCGGCGGGAGTGTTCCCCGACGGGAGGACTGCTAATCCACGCGAGTTAGCGCTAGCTTCCTGAGGAGTCGCGTGGAGTTGCCTGCTCGGCGGACACCGCGACAATTCCCATACGAGAACGGACTCTCCTGGACTTCTCGGCTCGGCTGTGGTGTCGGTCTGGTTCGCCAGCGGCGCTGGGACCGCGCTGGGACACCTGCACGTGTGGACAAGGACGACGACCAGCGGTAGCGTGAGTTTCTTTGACTGCGCAGTGGCGTGAAGCGGCCATGGTGTTTTAGGCCTCACCGCTCCCAAGCGTCGCTACAGGCCTGCAACGTTGCCTCCGACTTTGGACGTGGGTTAGTCTATTCCAAGAAATAGGATTTATGTAGTTTATGCCGGCTTAGGTTTAAGTCTAAAAGATTATAAGATGGTATTGTACTGTTCAATTTCCCTTGCATTCCCTTCCCTCCCTTCCTAATATGTTATGTGTCGTGGTGAATGTATGTATTGCAATTAATATTTCTATATAAATTGTGTACATTGAGTAATCTTGAACATTTGCCTGTTATTTGTGTTGTATCGTGTATTGTATTGATAACACTCAGTGAGTTAACCAATAGTTAAGGGGTAAATAGTAATTTGATGAAAAGTGTTAGGGTTATTAATTAATCAAGGGAACGATCATTGGTATGGCAGTGGGCTGCATACATCTAGTGCATTAATTAATATTAGAGAGAGTGATCTCTCGCACACAAGAATTCGGGAGCGCACCTCAATATAAATAGCTAAGGGCAGCTAGGGGGCGCTACATAATGGGGGCTCGTCCGGGATACTAATTAATGCAATTAGTTGATTAGTAATTATATGTCAGTACATGTTTAGCCGTTGGCATTAGCCTGTAATTTTTATTAGCTTCCCAAAGAAAATAAGTCAAATAGCTTATTGAGAAGCTAAAAGCTAAAAAGAAAATGGAGTCGCAGAGTAGCGCTGTAGAGTTAGTTAAAGAGCTCAAAGTCTGGTGCAGAAGAGAAGAGTTGGATGAAGACCATGCCGTGATGGTAGTGATTCCAGAAGATGAAGAGAATGCCCAGATCGAAGAAACCATGGGAAACATCAAAGCCTTAGGCCGAGTGCGAGTGATTGGACGGACACTTAGTCTGAAGCTGAGTCTACTAAAAGTGCTATGCGAGTGTAAGGAATTGGTGGATCCCTCCAAAGTACCTCCCGAACTGTTGCCGGATGGCAAGATGGGAAAGTGGAGGATCATTATTGCTTCTGAAAATCCTGTTCCTAGTGACGGTGTTTTTCCAAGCCCATTAAAGGGTTTATTTAGACGATATCATAGTCTTTGGGCGTTCACTAGAAGAGCATGAAGAGCGCCTGCTGCGGGTCTTAGATAGGCTTGAAGAGGTAGGGCTTAAACTCTCCCTTGACAAATGTCAATTTTGTCAACCCAGGGTAAAGTATGTGGGTCACATAGTTTCCGCTGAGGGCGTTGCCACTGACCCTGAGAAGCTTGAAGCAGTTGCTAAATGGCCGAAGCCCACAGACCTTAAGACACTGCGATCTTTCTTAGGTTTCTGTGGGTATTACAGACGCTTTATAGAGAACTACTCAGCAATCGTTAGGCCCCTCACGGAACTAACCAAGGGATATGCACCTACCCGACATGGAAAGAAGCAGGTCCTGGACAAGACCAAGACCTACTTTAAGGATGCGGAACCATTCAATGACCGATGGGACCAGTCCTGCACGGACGCTTTCAATCAAATTATTCAATGTCTGATTAACGCGCCTGTGTTGGCCTTTGCTGATGCCAATAAGCCATATGTCCTACACACTGACGCAAGCTTCAAAGGGCTCGGTGCTGTTCTCTATCAAGAACACCCCAAAGGGTTAAGACCAGTGGCGTTTGCCAGCAGAAAGTTGAGCTCTCCTGAACAACGATATCCTGTACATCAGCTAGAGTTCCTTGCGCTTAAATGGGCTGTCGTTGATAAATTTCACGACTACCTCTACGGAGCCCAGTTCACGGTACGCACCGATAATAACCCGTTGACGTACGTACTTACCACGGCCAAGCTCAGTGCAACAGGTCATCGTTGGCTTGCAGCCCTGGCCACCTATGACTTTGACGTAAAGTATAGGCCTGGTAAAGCAAACATAGATGCTGACCTGCTCTCTCGCAACTTTCCTGAAGAGGGTGAGGAGTGGGATAGCATGTCTCCAAACGTGGTGAAGTCCATATGTCGGCGGATACAAGTTGAGGAATCCTTGTATACTTCCCCCAGATATGTGGAACAATTAGGAGCTGCGCCAGCCTGTATTCCCGATGTGTATGCCTTTCCATCTCAGATACACCTGACCTCACTTGAGCAACTGTCAAAAGCTGACTTGATGGCTGCCCAGACGAAGGATAGTGTGATCCGACGTGTGATTGAGGCAGTGAAACAGAGAGTCTGGCCTAGCAACAAAGATCTACACCCAGAGATGCTTCTGATGAAAAGGGAGGTTGGCAAACTTGTGATGAGAGATGGACTTCTTTACAGAACCAGCAAGAAAGCTGCAGAGGAGGCACTACAGCTCGTGCTACCTGCTGAGTTCAGAGAAGTAGTGTTGCATTCTCTTCATGATGAAATGGGCCACTTAGGAGTGGAAAGGGTCACTGAACTCCTAAGAGCAAGATTTTATTGGCCCAAAATGGCTAATGATGCAGAGGCATATGTGAGAGACTGTGGCCTGTGCATCACTCGTAAAACACCTGCCAAGAAAGCCGCTCCCTTACATCAGATCACCAGCAGTGGTCCTATGGACCTGGTGTGTATTGACTTTTTGTCAATGGAATCTGATTCCAGAGGCATTAGTAATGTCTTGGTCGTGACCGACCACTATACCAGATATGCTCAAGCCTTTCCTGCGACAAATCAGAAAGCTCTGACGGTAGCCAAGATCCTTGTGGAGAAGTATTTTGTCCACTATGGCTTGCCTGCTAGGATTCATTCTGACCAGGGAAGAGATTTTGAGTCGAGACTGATAAGAGAGCTGCTGACAACCTTGGGCATACGGAAATCACGAACGACTCCGTATCATCCTCAAGGGGATCCCCAGCCAGAGCGCTTCAACCGTACACTGCTCTCTATGCTTGGTACTTTAGGCCAAGAGAAGAAGAGATCCTGGAGTCAGCATGTACCTTCATTAGTGCATGCTTACAACAGCACAAAAAGTGATGCGACGGGATACTCTCCTTATTATTTGATGTTCGGTAGGGAGGCAAGACTACCTGTAGACCTGTGCTTTGAAACCTCCAAAGATAGAACTCAGGAGACAAACCACTTCCAATATGTGGAAGGCCTGAGGCGTGACCTGCAAAGAGCATACCAACTTGCTAGGCAAGCTGCAGACAAGACTCACTTGAGGAACAAGAAAGCCTATGATCAGAAGGTCAGCTTTCAGAACATACAGGAAGGAGACCGTGTTCTTCTCAAGAATCTAGGACTAAAAGGGAAACACAAGCTTGAAAGTCGTTGGAGTTCCCTACCACATGTAGTTGTCGGAAAGATGCCAAACTTACCTGTATTCCGTGTAAAACCGGAGGGAGGCAAAGGCGGAGTAAGGACCATCCATCGTGACCACATCTTACCAATCGGGCAGTCTGTCAGGATACCAGTTGATCAAGCATGTGAAGAAACCCCTGTGAGACCAAGAACACGTTCAACCAGAACTAGACAAAGACAACAGAATAGGAGTCAAAGAGAAGAACTACCAGAGATGACAGATTCCTCGTCTGACGTGGAGTGTGGCCAGTCTCGTAGGCCATACCGAGAGTATCTGGAAAGCCTACTGAAGAGGAGAGAAGTGTCAGATCGAGTCTCTGTGAGCTCAGAGTATGAAGAAGCCATAGATCCAAGTCCTGTCCAGTCAGCTAAAGAGCTGGAGGCCGACAGAGAAGATGAAGGAGCTAATTTAGATTCAGACTCCTATGATTCCGAAACAGCCCTGGATGCTAGGAGACATGTTGTGATGGCACCAAAAGAAAAACTGAGCTCTAAAACAAGTAAAGTAAATAGAGTACTTAGACCAAGAATCACTGAAAAAAGACAAGTAAAACCAGTGTTAAGACTTACTTATGATGAACCTGGAAAGGCAAGTGAGCAACCACTTACCATAGTTCATAGAGGCATTATCACCAAGCTAGGTAAAAACTAGTTCATCCTTAGTTCAAGATAGGAACTTAGTTGAGTTCTGAATTACAACAGTTTACTTTCATACAGTAGTTGTAATGTGGGGAGTGTGTTTTATGTCTTATGAGGACAGTTAGACATTTAGTAAGGGGAGGATGTAGCCCTATGGGAATTTGGGGTATTTCCTTAATTCTATTTTATTATTTTATTATATTATTTTATTTTGTTTATTGTAATTCCAATGAATGTTTAATATGTTGAAATAATGTTTACATTCATTAATAAATAGGTTAGAGTTTATATACATGTAATTGGGTAATAACCAATGAGAGGTCGGGGAGAGAGTTGGGGACGAACGCCGGAGAGGGACGGAGAGGAGAGTATAGGAGGGTGGAGAACGAGAAACACGAAAAGCACGTTGCGAAGTTAGGTAGATCGCCAGATTTCAGTGTGTGTTTTATGTTGGGTGCGGTTGAACACACGGACAGTGGGGTTCAGATACGTATTCTAGGTTGACGGTACCGTTTGTGTGCATGAGTTGTGAGGGACTCGGCGGGAGTGTTCCCCGACGGGAGGACTGCTAATCCACGCGAGTTAGCGCTAGCTTCCTGAGGAGTCGCGTGGAGTTGCCTGCTCGGCGGACACCGCGACAATTCCCATACGAGAACGGACTCTCCTGGACTTCTCGGCTCGGCTGTGGTGTCGGTCTGGTTCGCCAGCGGCGCTGGGACCGCGCTGGGACACCTGCACGTGTGGACAAGGACGACGACCAGCGGTAGCGTGAGTTTCTTTGACTGCGCAGTGGCGTGAAGCGGCCATGGTGTTTTAGGCCTCACCGCTCCCAAGCGTCGCTACAGGCCTGCAACGTTGCCTCCGACTTTGGACGTGGGTTAGTCTATTCCAAGAAATAGGATTTATGTAGTTTATGCCGGCTTAGGTTTAAGTCTAAAAGATTATAAGATGGTATTGTACTGTTCAATTTCCCTTGCATTCCCTTCCCTCCCTTCCTAATATGTTATGTGTCGTGGTGAATGTATGTATTGCAATTAATATTTCTATATAAATTGTGTACATTGAGTAATCTTGAACATTTGCCTGTTATTTGTGTTGTATCGTGTATTGTATTGATAACACTCAGTGAGTTAACCAATAGTTAAGGGGTAAATAGTAATTTGATGAAAAGTGTTAGGGTTATTAATTAATCAAGGGAACGATCATTGGTATGGCAGTGGGCTGCATACATCTAGTGCATTAATTAATATTAGAGAGAGTGATCTCTCGCACACAAGAATTCGGGAGCGCACCTCAATATAAATAGCTAAGGGCAGCTAGGGGGCGCTACATAATGGGGGCTCGTCCGGGATACTAATTAATGCAATTAGTTGATTAGAATCCGTGTATCATTCGTTCTTTTTATATTCAATTGAGAATCCAAAATCGGAAAATGAAAAAACGATTTGTTATTGCCTTATTCGTTTAAGAATCTGATACCAAAAAACAAATAACGGTTTGTTTTTTGTACTTTCGATGTTATGGTCAGATCAAAAATAGGAAATGAAAAAACTGGGCCACGGGCCGAACTTGATTTTGATATTTAATTTCTCCGATTTGTGTGACCAGGAAGTCTTATATTTATATTGACTTATATTGATCCAATCACAGCCCTCTCCATCTCTTTGTCCGATACATGTGTTTTTCACTTATGGTCGTGTTGAACACAGAATCTTCCAACACTCATTTCAGAGCATCGCTGGATGCATCTGCTGCAGCATGGTGGAAATCTCTGCATGCGTCTTGCCAGTTTCAAATAAGTCTTTAATTAACGTATGGTTCCAGTGCGGCCATGGTGTCGATACCAAATTACTCCAAATAATACTGATTCATTGACTTACAATCACTGCGTGATTCTGTTTTTTCAGGCTTTCTTTCACACTTAACTGTTGACGAATTTGCTGCAAGCTTATCAAGTGCAACACACAAAGAAGTCAATAACTTCCTGGTCACACAAATCGGAGAAATTAAATATCAAAATCAAGTTCGGCCCGTGGCCCCGTTTTTTAATTTCCTATTTTTGATCAGAGCATAAAATCGAAAGTACGAAAAACAAACCGTTATTTGTTTTTTGGTATCAGATTCATAAACGAATAAGGAAATAACAAATTGCTTTTTCATTTTCCGATTTTGGATTCTCAATTGAATATGTAAAGAACGAATGATACACGGATTGATTAGTAATTATATGTCAGTACATGTTTAGCCGTTGGCATTAGCCTGTAATTTTTATTAGCTTCCCAAAGAAAATAAGTCAAATAGCTTATTGAGAAGCTAAAAGCTAAAAAGAAAATGGAGTCGCAGAGTAGCGCTGTAGAGTTAGTTAAAGAGCTCAAAGTCTGGTGCAGAAGAGAAGAGTTGGATGAAGACCATGCCGTGATGGTAGTGATTCCAGAAGATGAAGAGAATGCCCAGATCGAAGAAACCATGGGAAACATCAAAGCCTTAGGCCGAGTGCGAGTGATTGGACGGACACTTAGTCTGAAGCTGAGTCTACTAAAAGTGCTATGCGAGTGTAAGGAATTGGTGGATCCCTCCAAAGTACCTCCCGAACTGTTGCCGGATGGCAAGATGGGAAAGTGGAGGATCATTATTGCTTCTGAAAATCCTGTTCCTAGTGACGGTGTTTTTCCAAGCCCATTAAAGGGTTTATTTAGACGATATCATAGTCTTTGGGCGTTCACTAGAAGAGCATGAAGAGCGCCTGCTGCGGGTCTTAGATAGGCTTGAAGAGGTAGGGCTTAAACTCTCCCTTGACAAATGTCAATTTTGTCAACCCAGGGTAAAGTATGTGGGTCACATAGTTTCCGCTGAGGGCGTTGCCACTGACCCTGAGAAGCTTGAAGCAGTTGCTAAATGGGGGGCGCTACATGAAGATTGAACAATTGGATTTGACATTGAATTCATTTTTAATAAGCGATGAGCAGATCGTTCTCTTTCAGCAGACTACCCACCGCACAGACTACCCACTGCACCATACAATTTTACACATATTTTATTAACAGAACTATGGAGTCAGAATAGTGTCATCATTCAAACCTGAAAAAAAAGGTTTCAAAGGCTTGTAAGTCTGTGTTTGAAAACTCAACACCTTGTAAAAAAGGTTTTGCACCACTGAAAAAAGAGATTATAGCCTGAAAAAAAAAAGTCAAACATCTGCAAACATGATTTTGTGTTCTATTTTATCTTCTTCATCATTTTCACCAACACATTTTCAAAGCTAAAATGTTTTCACAAACACATTTTCAAAGTTTAAAAATGTTCACCAGCGCATTTGCAGAGTTTCAAATCTGACACTGTTCTAACAGTGTATTACTTTGTTTCCCGGTTTCGAAACCTTGTAAATGGGATTCTGCAAACAGCTGTTCAAACATTGAGAAATACGTTTTGAAAGGTTGAATATTTATTTTTAAAAACTTGTAAAGGTGTAAATTTACACCATTGCAATGTATTTTTTCAGAACTTAATTTTCAGCACTGACTTTTCAGAGATTTGACCACACGGGCGCAAGCTTGCGAGTCACGTGATTATTGACACTGTTCTGACGCCGTTCGTTTTGAAACTCCTTTAGCTCAAAGCTCTGAAAACGTGGTTCTGAAAAAAAGGAAAAAAAAACCTTCCTGGGGGCGGGACCATCTTGCTCTAAACCTATTGGTTGCTCTCTGCTGAGGCACAGTCCAATCACATGCGCCGTTGACCGGGCTGTGCGGGATTGACAGTGCTCTGCCGATGACAAGAATAACAAAAGCGACTTGCGTGGTTGATTTTGTTGTCTATTTTCTGGAACCATGGCTGGTAGACAGGCGAGCAATTTTATTCTGTATTGTTTGCGTTCTAACCACCCGCGAGCCTCCTGCGGCTCGCCAAGCTGTAATTTGCAACACGTTCTCATCCCAACTCGTAATATACCGACGGTTTGTCACGCCCCTAGACGTGATACTGACGCAAAATGTACACTCCCGCGTCTGTGTGAAACGATCTGTGTGAAACAATCTCATAAACCCGTTCGCGGTGGTAAGAGACGAGCAGAGTCTACAGCGTCCGCTCGCAGAACAGAGTCTACAGCGTCCGCAGTCTACTGTGAAACAATTCACTCCATAAAGGATTATGGTTAGGGTTATGGTTAGCGTAATCTATCACCGTGACCGGGGTATTATTGGAGTGAATGGACTCTGTAGACTCTGCTGGTCTCTTACCACCGCGAACGGGTTTATGAGAACCCCCAGATTGTTTCACGATCTGGTAGAGTCTTTGCCAGCTTCAAAGCAATGAATAACCTACATCAGCGGGTGCTGTGTATGGATCACAAGTTCCGAGTATGTTTATCTTCTCTTCATATCTAATTTTAACATTTTGTGACAAATGGTCTAAATAGTTGATTTATTTAAGTATCGGAAATCTGCAAGGCTGCAATTCCCCTGGTTGGCCGTTGTTCGTCGCCATTTTGCCAGCGTTTGTTGCCCTCCAGGTATCCATGGTAGTCATGTGACCGCAAAGTCTGACTATTATTTATGCCATGCGAGCCACAAATTAGTCTACAGCGTGCATTCACTCCAATAATAACCCGGTCACGGTGATAGATTACGCTAACCATAACCCTAACCATAATCCTTTATGGAGTGAATTGTTTCACAGTAGACTGCGGACGCTGTAGACTCTGTTCTGCGAGCGGACGCTGTAGACTCTGCTCGTCTCTTACCACCGCGAACGGGTTTATGAGATTGTTTCACACAGATCGTTTCACACAGACGCGGGAGTGTACATTTTGCGTCAGTATCACGTCTAGGGGCGTGACAAACCGTCGGTATATTACGAGTTGGGATGAGAACGTGTTGCAAATTACAGCTTGGCGAGCCGCAGGAGGCTCGCGGGTGGTTAGAACGCAAACAATACAGAATAAAATTGCTCGCCTGTCTACCAGCCATGGTTCCAGAAAATAGACAACAAAATCAACCACGCAAGTCGCTTTTGTTATTCTTGTCATCGGCAGAGCACTGTCAATCCCGCACAGCCCGGTCAACGGCGCATGTGATTGGACTGTGCCTCAGCAGAGAGCAACCAATAGGTTTAGAGCAAGATGGTCCCGCCCCCAGGAAGGTTTTTTTTTCCTTTTTTTCAGAACCACGTTTTCAGAGCTTTGAGCTAAAGGAGTTTCAAAACGAACGGCGTCAGAACAGTGTCAATAATCACGTGACTCGCAAGCTTGCGCCCGTGTGGTCAAATCTCTGAAAAGTCAGTGCTGAAAATTAAGTTCTGAAAAAATACATTGCAATGGTGTAAATTTACACCTTTACAAGTTTTTAAAAATAAATATTCAACCTTTCAAAACGTATTTCTCAATGTTTGAACAGCTGTTTGCAGAATCCCATTTACAAGGTTTCGAAACCGGGAAACAAAGTAATACACTGTTAGAACAGTGTCAGATTTGAAACTCTGCAAATGCGCTGGTGAACATTTTTAAACTTTGAAAATGTGTTTGTGAAAACATTTTAGCTTTGAAAATGTGTTGGTGAAAATGATGAAGAAGATAAAATAGAACACAAAATCATGTTTGCAGATGTTTGACTTTTTTTTTTCAGGCTATAATCTCTTTTTTCAGTGGTGCAAAACCTTTTTTACAAGGTGTTGAGATTTCAAACACAGACTTACAAGCCTTTGAAACCTTTTTTTTCAGGTTTGAATGATGACACTATTCTGACTCCATACAGAACCACATAAATACCATCACACACTCAGGTGTAGCTTTCGGCAATCAAAATGATCCCACATTTCTGTGCTCTCCAAATAGGGCAATCAATTATTAAACGGAGAATAGAAAATGTCGGCTTCAATCGAGCGAACACTGCTAGGTGCCCGTACTTATAATTGAGCTGTATGGTGTGCACTTTTAAAAATGGTAAAAGGGGAAATCATTTGAGAAAGTGTGCGGGGGACGGTGCGTGTGAACGCAGTGCGTGACCTTGTGGGAAACCAGTGACTTGTTGAAGCTGTACCCCCCACAGGGAACTGGGGAATAAAGCAGTTGAGAAAATAAACCCACGCACCCCTTCAGCCTCTACTCTTCACCGTCCTCCACCACCGCTTCGCCATGACTCACCTCACTAATTTGTCCATGCTATGCGCGCTCGTCTTGGACGTAGCCACGCTTGCCCCCCCCCCATCTGGGGCCGACGTGCCGCGGCGTAGCGGTGGCAGTGGCAGCGGCGGTGCTGCTGGGCTCAGCGAGAGATAATCGAGTTACCCAGGTTGTGAGGAACGCTGTGCAGGAGGGATTTTTTTTTCATCACATCTGGGACGGTGACTAACAACGTTAGCTACAAAGTGCTGTGACATCTGCTTGTATCTGTTTGCTGAGTGACAACACACTGTGTGTCATTGTGTTGAATGACTTACCCTTACAACCTTCACTGAAGTTTTGTGTATAAATCGCATTTATGCTCAGTCTACTTTACTGTATGTGATGTGGCATCTGTTTAAATGAGTGGCTAGGATCGGGCAGGTACTTTTCAAAGTAAATGCCCCAGCAAAACTGCATTCAAACAGTGTACAGTATAAGATTAAAGATGTGGTGTGTCTTTAAGGGTAAACACATGTCTTTTTTGGTTTTGTAGGACAAAGGGCACACGTGGACATGTCGCGTAACCAAGAGGTGTGTGTGTGTGTGTGCATGCATATGTGTGTTGTGTCTATTTTAGTCCCTATACGTGTCAGAGGCTACAGTGGCTTCTGTCGTGTCAGGCGCATAGAGGCTTTAACTTTGGAGAGTGTTGCTGGCTCAGCACGGCGATAAGTTGCATATCATTCTCTCCAATGTCCTTCACTATCAGTTCTCTCTCTCTCTCTCTCTCTCTCTCTCTCTCTCTCTCTCTCTCTCTCTCTCTCTATATATATATATATATTCTCCGCAACACATCCTCATTTTAAATTCCATTTCTCAACCTGATCCTTTCCACTGGATTAAACAGAAGTGGCAGATACAAAAACCCACCAAAAATAGAAAAACATTTTCCGAGGGCTTGACTCTCAGGGCTTGACTTAAGTGTGATGTCATATTGCAGTTCTGTGTGAATAAGGGAAGCATAGGAACAATCTGCCTTGTAATATTGAACAGCAGGACAGGTAAAACAGCATACTGCAGCATAGATATTATGTCAGGTTTGACAGCCTGAACAGTGTTGACATCCTGAACAGTGTTGACAGTTTGACAGCCTGAATGCTACGCAGCAGCAGATGGAGGTCCTTGAATGTAACTGTAATATCCCTTTAAAGTTTGATTCATAAAACAAGTTTATATTAATAAATATATCACAGTCGGGGATCTGGTTGTTTGAAAGGAAGGTTTGATCTACGTACTCAACGGCAACGTTCAACATCGAAATAGTGAGTAACATATTGGGGGGGTGGGGGAGGCCACCGTGTCGAGAGTGTGGGGTCTTCCCCGCACTCCCCAAACCCTTTGTTAACTTTGAGCCAACCATGTAAAAGAAACGGCCGGCGGATGCGGCCGAATGTCACTTCATCCACAAATCAAAGTTGCTGGACGTTATGCTGAAATATTGGAGGGTGCAAATTAGCTCTTTGAACATTGGTGGGTTTCATCCCCCGGTCCCCCCTGGGAATTTCGCCCCTGGGTTTGACAACCTGAATGCTGCACAGCAGCAGATGGGGCTCCTTGATTGTAACTAATAATATCCCTTAAAGGTTTGATTCATAAAAACGTTTATATTAATAAATACATCACAGTCGGGCAGGTTTGATCCACATGGGAAAATTGTACGTCTGGTTTGAACTGGGTGGTGCCAGAAAACTGACTGCATGTCAGGGCTAAAGGCTAGCACACATAGTGGACAAGCAGGGAATATACCTAGCATGCACAATCCCTTTGTTGTGTCTGCAACCTAAAATGGGAGCTATGGATGAAGCCGTGTTCTATGGCGAGAACACGATAACTTACCTAATTAGTATGCAAGAATTCGCTCCCTGATTGGTTCGATCCTTGAAGCATGCTATTTCCGTTTCCTACAGTCATAGCGTAGCCGGGACATTTCCCTAACCCTAACCCTAACCCTAATCATTAAAACACAACCTGAATCATTAAAACGTTAACAAACATCGAAAAAACAGAAGTAGACCCACCTCTCTCCCGCACGCAGGCCATCACAACACGCAGGCGCATCATGAGAACCAATGAAGAAGCCCGATTCTTAACATGTTCTGAGTACCGTGTTCTCGGTATCTGAAATACCTCTAAAATGGACCTATGTAACGAGACACACACGATGCACAAGGTGATTCCAAAACAAATCAAACAAAGCATATGAATTACTTCTGCTATCTGTATTTACCTGTCATGCATACTGTGGAGGTGTGTGTGGAGTGTGTGTTGTTGATGGCTGGTTTACAGCCTCACCTGGCCTGAGTCACACTGATTGGACTCTGGCTGGGTGGGGCTGCACACCTGTGGTGCATGAGCAATCATGGCACCCAGGATAAACCAGCCATCAACACACACACTGGAGGAGGAGCCACAGTCATGACAGTTGTACCATCAGCTCGGCGAATACCACCAGCCTGAAACTCCAATAAACATCTTGAACAACATCTACCCGTGTCCTGTGTCGGAGGGCCCCAGGAAGAAAGCCACTTAGGTGGCCGGACGAACCCTGCCACACATATTAAATAATGTTCTTCTGCAGGTAAGATGCACACACTGTGTTTCATGAAAGAAAAGGCAAAGCATGTTTATTTATACTGATATTAAAAATGATTTTCCATGCAGAAATACCCCCCACCCCCCAAAAAAGCAACTTCTAACAAATTGCAACTTATTTGAAATGGCATGAAAGCAAAAGAAATAGCAGAAAAATCAGTATCGCTTATATTTGTCCAACGGCCTCCCACGCCATAGATCTTAATCACAACACAAAATGACACAAACGTGATAATCATACCTAATTTAAATAAAAGCCAATGTAGCATTTGTACATATAATGTAGTTCCAAGTAAAACATGTCATTTGTGCACGACACGTCCCTCGGAGGAATGTGAGTCTGTGCCAAAGCTAGCGAGACGCCGGTGTACTGGCTGCTGCATAGGAGGGGGAGCCAAACATTCCAATATTATTAGTTGAGATGATATGATTTTGTTGGCCGACCAGGCAGGCCATGTTAAAGTAATCACAATTATGTTTCAGTTATGTTGATTATATATTTAAATATTTGAGAATAACAGACTCGCATAGATGCGCAAACTCTGGATTTCTTTGGCATCGGCGTGTTTGGGTATTTGTGTATTTTTGGCATGCCGTTGAATATGGGTGAATAATATAATTTAATGGTTAATGTGAATAAAAGGTGAAGGATAGGTGAAGGATTTAATTACTTTAATCATTTTCATCATATTAAAGGCTGCTCCCCTCCCCCACACAGACACTCATCATTTTATATGTTCATTTTTAGCTTGAGATAAAATAATATCAATAGAGATAGAGACTAGACAATAGAATAGAGAAAAATGGTCTGCCAGTTAATCAGAGTTGTCAGTTTAAAATGTTAAAGTTAAAAGTTACACAGTTATCTTTTATTACAAATGTTTATTTGACCGTAACTCTTGATCGCAACATTTCAAGTTGCATGCATCGATGGCAGTTCATGAGGTCAGAATTAGGCTACTGCATACTAATTATCTTGCAACATAAACTGCCCCCCCCCCTCCCCCACACACACACACTTGCATGCACGCGCGCGCGCACACACACACACACACACACACACACACACACACACACACACACACACACACACACACACACACACACCACATAGATTGGTGCTAATTTGCATTTGGACATAAACAGGATGAAGTCAAGGGCTGATGAATTGGCTGTGGTGTAACTAAATGCATCTGAGTCATAATGTGAGTGTGCTACTGTTGTCTAGCTTGTTATGATACCAATGAGAGAAGGTATAACAGTGTAATGCTCTGCGTAACTATATATATATATGCAACCCCTCACACCACCCACCTCCACGAGAAGCCAGACTAAGGATGATGAGGATGTGGTTGTTGTTTCAATGAAATCGTATACATGCAATATTTGCCTTCCGACCAGAAAGCTAAGTGACAGGCAGACAGGATCGACAGAACCAGCATCGCACACACAGAACCACCCGGCAACCTGGTCTAGGCAGAACTCGCCTACTCTGGATCCCGATTAATCATGGCCAGAGTTATCGCAGTAGCCCACACTAAATGGTCCATGCGGGACAATTAGTCTCGGAGAACGACCAGGAAGTGACATTGATAACTACACTCTGAATGAATCCCCCTGCCTGAAACCTGCACTGTCACTTTTCTACTGCGGCTATCTACTGCATTCAAAAGTATCTGAACTAGAAAGTCAAGGATAAAATGCGCCCATCCACGAGTCAATCCATCCAGGGAATGTTTCTCTATAAATCATTTCATCCTGGTCCACAAAATCTTAGACGACTGTAGCTCCATAGTGCAGGTTTAAGGTAAAGGCAATACGCCTCTGTTCAGTT
The DNA here is from genome assembly GCA_030340625.1 of Merluccius polli. Taxonomy (NCBI): domain Eukaryota; kingdom Metazoa; phylum Chordata; class Actinopteri; order Gadiformes; family Merlucciidae; genus Merluccius; species Merluccius polli. Next base: position 72,923 of record JAOPHQ010004307.1, on the reverse strand, counting down.
TGCGCATTCAAGTCTCATATCCCACCTCACTCCAAACGTCTCGTATATCAACTTCTCTATTTGCTCTTTCCATTTGACCCCATTGCACTCCATTACGTTCCATTCTGACAAATGTGCATGTGTGGTAGTTAATGTGTGTTGTTGTTGTTGTTGTTGTTGTGTGTGTGTGTGTGTGTGTGTGTGTGTGTGTGCGTGTGCGCGCGTGTATGTGTGTCAGGTGCGCTGAGAAGTCATGTATCTTGTCTCAGTTTAGCTTTCACACACCATCTGTCACTGATGACTTACTGAACCCTCTGAGTTCTGGAGCACCTGTGTGTGTGTGTGTGTGTGTGTGTGTGTGTGTGTGTGTGTGTGTGTGTGTGTACTGCAAGTATGTGTGGGTGTAAGGCAGTATAAGATCGTGAGTCCAAGTGTGCAATTAATTTGTGTGTGTGTAAGTGTAAGTGAGAGTGAACTATAAAAACTCATTCTCTCTCGCTTCGCTTCCTCTTGAGAGCTCACATTGTGCACATTCTTAAAGTTACCCACACACACATATGCACACAAGCACACACATATCGCCCCCCCCCCCCCCCCCCCACACACACACACACACATTGTAAAACAACATCCTTTGCCTGTCAACACTACCTCAGTTAGCACAGGATATGACACAAGGGCATAACATACAGAGTCCTTTCCTGCCTGTCTGGAGAGCAGTGCTCTGGGAGTCCGAGCTGCAGTCTCTCTCTCTCTCTCTCTCTCTCTCTCTCTCTCTCTCTCTCTCTCTCTCTCACTTCTATTCTAACAAACCCATACCACTGTGTATTCATCTCCCAGGCAGGGAGAGATCTTTTGGTGACCCCCTGAAGAGTGACACTTTCTGTGTGTGTCACAAGCGCTGTGTGAAAACCCTTTTATTTTGATTTGTTTTTATTGCTTTGTGTAGGACACAAAAAAAAAAACAATCTCAAACCACGTCCGTCCATGTTTGCGTCCAGGGTGTCGATAGACACCACGAGGTAAGCCTAATAAATGGCTTTCACAGACTAACACGCTGCCCTTTGTTGAGCAACATCTTGTGCTTTAGGTCAGTGTGTTTCTCGCTCCCACTTGGACACTCAAACGAGAGTCCAAAAAGCAAAGAAACCGTCCGGTTCCAACTCTAAAATGCATCTAAAATGAGATAACACGTCTCTAACAATTGTGGCAACGGCTGTGTAAATATAACAACTAATGACATTATGATCGAAGAGAACATCCCTGGCAAGAACATGAGGTCCTTCATTATGCAGAGCAGCACATTCATAGCCAATGCCAAAATACATGCAGGAAGTCCGTGATTTCTGAACTTCTTGTTATTAAAATATTTTAAAACACATGTAATGTTTGTGGCCATGGAAGAGTTGAATAAGCCGAGGTCTTTTTTTGCCCTGTTCAGCCAGGGAGCTGAGCTAAATGGTAGATTTACATGAGAACAGTTCGCCATTGCAAATTTGCAAACGGGCTTTGACCTCATCTACACATAATCATGAGGGCCTTTCTACCAATAAACATGTTCAATTAGAAACACTACATAATGCTCACTGGAGCAGGCTAATTATGTATTGTCTTAAATATACGATGAGTCAGCTTTAAAACCAAACACTGCCCAAATGACATTAGCAACCACAGTTCCCTGAGGAGTTGACCAACTCTACTTGATCAAACTTGAACTTGATGGACATATCATATAATCCGATCCATGACTCTAAACTATGCCTATCAGTCCACCTCCTCTCTTCTTCTTCTTCTTCTTCTTCTTCGTCGTTCTAAACCAGGGATCCTCAATCTTTTTCAAGCCAGGGACCCCTTAGAAAGGATACATATTTACAGGGACCCCCCAACCATTGTTATAGTTTGCAACCTGAATCTAACCCATTGAATGTATACCAGAAAATATTGTCCTTGTATGACTTGCCAGGAAATGTATTAATGACATGCTTTGGAAATATTGTGCTCCCACTGGCTCAATGAACTTTCAAGTTATGTCCCCCTTGAAAAAAATGACCTGTGAGTAATTATCTCAAAGGCATGTTTTATACATTTTTTTATGTAGGAGTTTTATTAATTATTTTGCGGACCCCTTGGCCATATGCCACGGACCCCACTTTGAGAACCACTGTTCTAAACACATCATACTGCAGATATTATATAATATTATATATACGTAAGTAGGAGATCTATTCCCTACTCAGAGATGATTACTATTATGCAACCCAGAGTGGGGCCATTAGTAGTAAGAGACATAGGGAATGTTGCAACGCAACGTTGGGGGGGGGGGGGGGGGGTGAGAGAAAGGTTGTGGTCTGCGCTGGCAGGCATATGGACGCGTGATCGTGCATTGGGAGAAAACGCCTCTGGCACAGAGTAGAACGAGAGTGGAGCGTTTCAGCCCATTTGATTGGATGAGATGAATCAATCAAGTTCCTTGATGGTTCCTCTGACACCCGTGTTATATTATAATATGTAATATTACTCTGATGCATGATATATGTTATCTGCACAGGCGTTACCGTTGCTAGAAAGAGGGCTTAAACAAGTCAGGTGAAGGAACCGATCATAGTTCCTCCTCATACAGGCCACGTTAAACTCACCCCTGGTATCTATTCCATCCCAGAATAAGCACTTTAGAAATCCAGCTTAAACGCCGGGCCGAGGTTAAATGTGTACACTCCAGGCCGAGTACCAATGCAGTGGATGTTTTCTCTCCCTCGTTTGATAATTTCAGTGCTTTCTTTGTTTGGCTCGAGGTGAAGACAAGGACATGGCAGTATCGGCATGACTTCTCCGTTGGAGTGAACAATTCAGTAAAGCAGTGGTGCAAAACATTGACCACTGTTTTGGATAATGGCTCTGGGTCCATGACAAGGTGAGCCGGATGGGACGCGGGTGGGGGGGAGAATAGAAGAGGAACAGAAGCGACAAATCGGATAGACAAAAGGGTCCAAGGGAGAGACAAAAAAAATAGTTGACCATGACGGACAGCTACACCGAACGAAGAGAGACTGAGAACAAAGGGAGGCATTCAAAGAGAAATGGTCCATAGTTGAGTGGAGGGAGGGGGGGAGGGAGGGAGGGAGGGTGGGGAAGGCAAGTAGTTTGGCAAATCATAGACTTACTGTAAAATTCAGGAAGGCAACGACGAGCGTCTTCCTTCCCTCTCTCCTTAAATAATGTGGTTCACCTTCATTCACCATCTTCCGTGTCTCACACATGATGATCAAGAACCTTCCTGCCCCGGGAGACTGAGTGTGTTGAGAGATGGGAGTGTCAGGTCCGGCCGTCGCAGCCTTGGGGTAGGGGAGGAGGCCATTAGGGCCGAAAGCATCCGCTTTACGGAAACCCCTCGCCTTTAGAATTAATGCGTCCATTCTGGCAGGATGCTTTTTTCAAATTCTCGGTCCTGAAGTCCTGAACCTACACAGGGCGGGTGTGGCACGGTGGCCGAGGTCATAAAAAAAAGGCCAGTACTGCTTTACAATCAGGAAGGGGGGGGGGGGCATTTCAATACATAATGATTTGGTTGTTTTAGGAAGGTGCATCGCTCTCTGTGTGCAAGGTCACTGCCAGGATGTTTAATGGCCTAGAACCGTGGGACACACACAGGCCGGTCTGAGAGTGGCAAGCTGCGAGCAGAGAGCCGCAGGGCCCAAACATCCTTCATTTTGATTAGACCCACGCTGTAGAGAGAACCGTCTGGAGACCGTCTACGGATGATAGATAGCAAGATAGAAAAAAACGGCATTTCTGACACGCTGGCCGTTGCGTTGTACTCATACATATGGGGTATTATTCGATCTCGCATCGAATTTGTGTTCAACGCGCATTCGTATACAACCTGGGCTGTGTGGGGAGAAAAGCAGACACGACGTAATCCCTCTCTAACTGTCTACAGATGTCAGACATGTTTTTTTTTGCTTTTGCAAGGTCAGGTAAGTATTACGAATAGCAGCTGCAAAGCGCTACAAAGCAGTGTAAAACGCATACAGCTGTACTGCGTCAGTGATGTCACTAGAAACCTGTGCACGGTACAACACATTTACTCTTTCTCTCGCTGTCTCTCTCTCTCGCTCTCACTCTCTGTCACACACACACACACACACACACACACACACACACACACACACAATGTTCAGCTAAGTTGATTCATATCATTGGGCCTCATTCACGAACCGTTCTTAAGAACAAATTTGTTCTTAAGTCCTACTTACGAAGATTTTACGAAGATTGTGGCATTCATGAATTTTTTTTCTTATCCAGGATTTTTCTTAGGTAAGAACAAATCCTACGAACACTCAGTAGTACTCTTAAGTACATTTCAGTGCCGACATGTTGGCATGGTTGTGTTGTCTTCTTTTGTTAAGTTCAATAAAATACATTACAGTGAAATTTCTGTCATATTTATGTATTTATTTATTCATTTCATTTTTTTTTATTTTAATTAATCATTTTAACATAAATCAAGTACATTGGAAACCATGCCGTCAATTAGTGATCCCACCCTACTTATAGGTGGCATTTCTCCATCCACGGCCTACAAAACAATGGCATATATATATATATATATATATATATATATATATATATATATATATATATATATATATATATTGCTGCTACAGGAGATTGGGGATCTGCCCTACGGAGGGAACGAATCTTTCAGGACCGTAGATCTTTTTTCAGAGGCGCTGCACACGGCCCTGCAGTCCCTTTTATGGGCATTAATGGGCGGTTACCTATGCTAATCATATGTTAATTAGACTCACCTGGCACACGCTCAGTTTACGAGGAGATGGCGTTCATCAATCTAAGAACACAGCTGCCAACAATTCAGCGGCTTAAGAACACGATGATGGATCTGACGGAGGGTCTGCTTAGACATCTTCTTAAGAAGGACTTAAGAAAGAATCTAAGAAGATTCTTAAGAAGATATTGGTGAATGAGGCCCAATGTTTCCTTGATCAGCAGTTACTTATATTATAATATATTCCAATTATATTTCACATTATATGAACGACAGCGTGACTTGTGAACAAGAGAGAATGCACACATTCATAAAAATGTCCCTAACTAATATTATTCACAGTTTTTCTTCGGGACACAGCTCTGCTGGACCTGAAGGCCACAGAAGTGAAATATCCGTAAATAGATTTACAACCCAGCGCACTGCAGACGTTGTATAAATACACACTGGGCCAATTACGGCCGCGACACCGAGGCACAACACGGGCAGAAACCGCATGCAGCTGCCCAGCAACACGAACAGTGCAAACACTTCTGTGGCAGGGTTGTCCGGCCACACGCCACCTAAGTGGCTTTCTTTTGGGGCCCTCCGACACAGGACACGGGTAGATGTTGTTCAAGGTGTTTATTCGGAGATTAAGGCAAGATGTTATACGCCGAGCTGATGGTACAACTGTCATGACTGTGGCTCCTCCTCCAGTGTGTGTGTTGATGGCTGGTTTATCCTGGGTGCCATGATTGCTCATGCACCACAGGTGTGCAGCCCCACCCAGCCAGAGTCCAATCAGTGTGACTCAGGCCAGGTGAGGCTGTAAACCAGCCATCAACAGCACACACTCCACACACACCCTCCACATATCCCCAACACCAAATTGAGGCCGGGGAGAATGCCCAGCCTCGCCTACTCCCCCCCCCCCATCCCCCATCCAAGCAAACAGAAGAAAAAAACACATACCGGACTCTGAACAGGGTTACCATACCTACACAAAACCTGGACTCTTTTCAGGGTTGCCATACCTAAAAAAATAAACACAACCCCCCAAACCCCACTACCTCCACACCTCCCCAGTGTCACACGCCCACCCCACCCTCCCCCTCCGTCCCGGAGACCGGAGGCCTGGGGCTGCTGCTCCAGCTGGCGGAGGTGTCTCTGGGCTAGCTGGTTGCAGGGGCTGGCTGGATGGGATCGGAGGGAGGCCCGACAGCTGGGCCGCGGAGGTAGCTCTCGGGGGGCCTGGAACAATCCGTTGGATACCCCCCCTCCACCAGGGCGACGAGGCATGATCCCCCCCCCCCCCCCCCCCATCTCCTCCTGGAGCATGGGGCCTTGGGCTCCTGGTCCCCTGGCAGAGGGGCGTCTGGCCTGGGCTGCTCCAGGCTGGTTCCGGGGGAGGCTAGCGGCAGACGGTTGCCGGTGGCGGTAGCTGCGCTGCCTCTCCGCTCCTCCGCTGGCCGTCGCTGCCGTTCAGGGGGAGCTGGTGCTGGGGTGGCTGTCCTCTGCCGCGGCTGGTGGCTCCAGTGTAGCTTAGGACAGCCCTTCCGTGTCCCGTCCTGGTCGGAGGAGCCCCACGTTGGGCGCCAGTGTGGCAGGGTTGGTCCGGCCACACGCCACCTAAGTGGCTTTCCTTTGGGGCCCTCCGACACAGGACACGGGTAGATGTTGTTCAAGATGTTTATTCGGAGATTAAGGCAGATGTTATACGCCGAGCTGATGGTACAACTGTCATGACTGTGGCTCCTCCTCCAGTGTGTGTGTTGATGGCTGGTTTCATAGACATCTTATACATAGACGGAGCATCGAGCGCTACTGCCTACTGGCGCTGACGAGACGCGGGGCCGCCATCTTGGAGTGGTGATCCGCTCCACTCAGTGTCATTCGTCAGCGCATATAATTAATCATACCTCACTGAATACCACTGATTTTCACGCGGTTTTTGTCATACGTGTAGCTATGATAAAGGACACATGTTTTGGCGTGTGATATTATTTTCACAAAATATAACCAATAGTACGGTATAATGTTAAATCTTACTTGTGAAATGTAATCCCGCGATTTCTATTTTCGACCGTCCGCTCATTTGAGCAGGAATAGCTGAACAGCAGCTCGGCATCCATGTTGTCTTCTCCTGGCCATACGTGTCAACTGTCAATCTATGCTGCTCCCCTCCCCCATCACCACTCCAAGATGGCCGCCGAATTTCTTGCGCCACAGCAGCCAATGCTCCGTCTATGTATAAGATGTCTATGGCTGGTTTATCCTGGGTGCCATGATTGCTCATGCACCACAGGTGTGCAGCCCCACCCAGCCAGAGTCCAATCAGTGTGACTCAGGCCAGGTGAGGCTGTAAACCAGCCATCAACAGCACACACTCCACACACACCTCCACAACTTCGATGTGGCTTTTAAGTTGTAATATACTGTATAATACACTTCACTGCATTTGATCAAGTCTTACCGTCCACCCAGAGACAAAATACAGATAAAATGTGGTCATCACCACAGTACTTGCCTGTGACTGGTCGGAGGAGCCAATACAGTATTGTAGACAATAAACAAACAAAAAAACTAATTTCCTGGTTGGAAAGTTCATGTTCCCCCAGAATACTCTCAGAAAGTCCTCAGCATTTGCAAATGCAACTAGAAGCATGTGTGCTTCAGTAGAGGATGACTCGTACACACCTGGCGCCTGAAACTATACACAAGTGATTCCACAGTAAAAAAAAAAAAAAAGTAACTGAGTTGACTCTAGGCCACTATGCTTGGTTTTAATAGACTGTCAAACAACTATACAGCAGTGTCTACATTACCCAGGAGCATCCATCCGACCATCCACCTCTCCCCTATACCTGCTTAGTTGTGGTCCAGGTCAGAGATGAGGAGGGGTGGGCTGTATAAATAGTCCCATCTTGGATAAAGATGACATTATAAGGCAGAGAAACACTCTGATGTAATTTCACATTAATCATAAACTTTATTAGGTAACACTTTATTTGAATGGGTGTGCATAAGACTGACATGATGCTGTCATAATCATGACATGACACCTGTCATGACACTTTATGAATGCTTATGACAGTCGTCATTAAGTGTCATTCGGTAAATTCTGTCACTTTTAATGCCAAGTTGACTTTGTTTGAGATGTATTTGTTATGACAACTTGACATAGACCAAAACAACTTAACCTGTCATAAACATGACATAAAATACCTTATTATCAAACTTTGAAAATCTATTTAGCTTTACGTCTTAACGTGACATTAAACTGTCATATATTGATAGCTTTGACATTGTAGTGTGGAATCTTCAGAATTGACAAGGCATTTTGTTGGTTCTTTTTACTGCTTTATTTATGTTTTTTACATTATCTTTTTGGTTGGAAATAGGTTGAGAGATAACTGGCACAGAGGACACCAGATTAGACATGCAAAAACATTAATTTTCCCATTCTTTGGCATTAAAATTGACATAATTTACCGAATGACACTTAATGACGACTGGCATAAGCATTCATGACATGATTATGGCAGCATCATGGCAGTCTTATGCACATCCATTCAAATAAAGTGTTACCCCTTTATTAATACCATGGGGAAATTAATTCTGCTGCCTGCCACAAGCGTAGCGCCCGGGAACCAACTCCGGTTGTAATGCCCTTGCCTATGGGCGGCAGGGCAGGAGTGTTAGCATGTCTGTGGTGTGGGAGGAAACACGTGGATAGATCATACAAAATACACACATAAAAGCCCCCCCCCACCCCAGGGTTCGAACCCAGAACCTCCTTGATGAGGCAGCAATGCTTACCACTGTGCCACCGTGGCATCCATTACAGGCTTCAGACACACACACACACACACACGCACACACGCATGCACACGCATGCACACACACACACACACACACACACACACACACCATCCTCACCCGAGGATGGAATTGAAGCAGCGGAGGTGAAGCGTGCAACCGAAGACTCTGGCTGAGCACCGCCATGTTGGAGGGTCACCTCACTGCGATTGCCAGGGAAAGACTGACTGTTGTTGGTGCAACTTAAACTTATGTTGCATAATGAGGCACGGTTTGAAGGTGACGCTGCGTAACGCTAATACTATAAAATATAACATAATAATCAATCGAGTGATTTTCAACACAAATAAAACCCACACCGTCGTCACGGCGCCGATGTAGGTCAGGGCAGGTGAGGCCATCATGTGAGGTAAACTGACTGACGGCAGCCAGGTCATTTAATTTATAGCTAAGTTATTATTAATTGTTAAATGTTCTTCTTGAGAACGGCCACTGGTGGGCCTTCACAAAAAAACTACAAGTAAAAACATAAAATACGCCTTGACAAAAGGACACTTTGGACATCAAGGGGCAGAGCGGCAGGTGCTCAGGGAACCTCAGCCCCTCCCACTGCATGCGCCGCTGCAGCCTATCCTATCACTGCAATTACTGAGAGGAAATGTTGGGCGTTGCTGTTGAGCTCATTTTAGGAAACACGTTAGGATGTTGTTGTTGGTAATTGTTGCTATGAATGTGCCAGCGGTTGTTGCAGAGGGACGTGACTTAAGTAACCATTGTGGTGATTGTAATTAGTGTCATTTGGATTTTCCGCTCACGTGTGCGTTGTTAATTATTTATTCATTCATATAAACTGTCGCCTTTGCCTGAGAATCACATCCCTTAACAAGCATTAGGAACAGTTAGATTATATGTTGCTTGACTGACACAGTACTTGTGCAGCTATTGCATTGTAATATCTCTTCACACACACACACACACACACGCACACACACACACACACAGTATTTATATTCACATACCGTCTTAGAAATTCCATCTATTTCAAATTTCTTCCCACTCTCTTCTTCCTCTATTTTTCATGGTTACATCACATCTATGTTCACTACACTTGAACGCACAGGATTTAACTAAAAGTAAAGTTTCCTTGGACCTGTAGACATTTCATTTTTTTAAATTTTTTGCTTCCCAATCCTTTAACCCTAATTATTTTTAATTTTTAGATTAAGTCTGGAGCATAATGGAATACGTGCATTTCTTAATAACTGCAAGGCACCATTTTGTATTCAACAATTCCACAAGGTTAGAGGACCAAGCTTTTTTTTTATTATAACCAAAATGGACAACATCAAAATGATTGATATATTAATTTATAGTTTCACCCGATCGATTACAGATGTGGAGGTACATGAGGACACTGGCAGTTGGAGGAACGGTCTATTGTTACATTGCTCATCCAATTTCACATTCATGCCATGTGTTCCACCAAAAGCCTTGTTTCCTGTAAGTGTTGACACACTATGCTTTGCATTCATTTCACTATTACCCACAGCAGCCAAATAAATGTTGGACAGGGCTGGTCCAGGGTATGTGGAGGTGACATGTTTAATGATAGATGGACCTATTCCCGATACCGCAACTAACTTACTGACACCGCTCAACGCGGCGGAAATTTTATTTGTGCATAAGAAATAGGGAGGAGAGAGAGAGAGCGAGAGAGAGAGAGAGAGAGAGAGAGAGAGAGAGAGAGACAGAAATAAAGTCCAACAAAATCAACAAATCTAATGAATAATACAATACAAATATTTAAACAAATCAAAACATCAAAAATGAACCTGCAAAATGTCCTCAAGAGGAGGAACAAGGACATTTCAACTCTACCTAAAGGCAAGCTGCCAGCAGTCCCTTTATCATGAAGGCAGAGAGAGAGAGAGAGGGACAGAGAGAGAGAGAGAGAGAGAGAGAGACAGAGACAGAGACAGAGACAGAGACAGAGAGAGACTGAGACTGAGACAGAGACATAGAGAGAGAGAGAGGGGGCGAGTAACGGGGAGCTGCCTGTTTTTTGCTCTGGCATTAGCATGTGGTGAATGCCCTCTGCTTAATAAGGACGCCGCTCGTCCGATAGCTCGACGGCCATTTCTCTTGGCAGCGGTAAGCTATTCTCCACCGAGCGAAGGATGCCGATGGTGACTGACTCAGCCGGGGGGCGAATGTATTGACTACGCTGGGCGGGGCGTGACATCCCCCCCCCCACCCCCACCAGCCCTTGCTTTTATTGCCTATGATGAGGGATAGAGACCACCTCCCACGAGAGGCAACACTTTTTTATTTCCTTTTCTCGTATGTCCCTCCCCCTTCCCCCCATCTGACCCCGGCTCCATCTGACGCCAAGCCACTGCTGATTTAAGGAAAACAACAAGGAAACTGAGGAAAAAAACAATCTCAAAGAGTACTTCCTCTCTGTCCGCTGTGTGGGTTTCCTGGCTGTGTCCGCGAGGAAAGGAGCGCGTATTCAGATGTGCCACCCAGAACAATGAGAACAGCGAGATATATGGCCGTGTGTAGGGGTCTCTTCCGGGACGGCAGTACATCACGTCGATGCCTACATGGATGATTCAGGGGAGGATTGACCATGCGGCGTACTTTAACACGCTTGGATTTATCACATCAACGTGTTTGCTCGCACGCTGTCATGGGAATACGCTTCGGCATTAAAAAAAAAACAAATCTTTACTACGGATATGGATTATAACCGCGTCAATGTGTTACAGCAGAAGCCGACGAATGGGAGGTTACAAAACGAATGATGAATCGCCCCGCGGTCCCATGCCACTGAACTGAATCCAGTTAGTGTACATTAGCTATACATTTATGCGTAAACTCTAGCTTTTATTCTTCCTTTCTCAGATGAAACATTGCGGGTTATTCTCAACATCGCAGTGGTCATGTATTATTTAGGCTGTGTCAACAGTAACTGTATCGCGGCCTGAGAGAGATGAACTGTATTCGCTTGAAGAATGTGAGTCATCCAATTTACAATTCAGGAGAGAGCTCATTTAGCATTAAACATTTCCACATATCTAGCGCACTAGTGACCTTCATGGGTAGGCCTGATATAATTGAATACAATTGTTTTCATGAAACATATTGGCAGAGAATTATGTTCAAGTGGGGATATACTGTAGTTTCATATATAAATGAGATGAATGTAAGGGCTGTATTTCCAGTTCCATGTGTATTGTCCCACATTTTTATAATTAGTAATAGATATATAGTAATAGATCTAACAACGGCCGACTCTCAGCCCAAAGGTACCGGGTTTGATCCCCAATGTCCACGGCAATCCTGTAGGTCCTTAAGAAAGATGCCTCACTCCTACCTGCTCCTTAATGATGATCTGTATTCACTGTAAGTTGCCTTGGATACAACCTCCATTCAGTGTCTGCTAAATTACGGCAGCACAGTGCTGCCAAAAAAAAAAAAAAAGTTATGTTGTTGTTATGAGATAATTATCACGTAATAACGAGAGAAAACGATCACCTTAATAGGTGATACTGAATTTTTCTCGTAATAACGAGAAAACTAGCGTGTTATTACAAGACAACGATCACATTACCAGGTAGTTTTCTTAGGATTAGTTTAGTATCACGTATTAATGGTAGGGGGGGTTTGAACCACCAGACGAGAGGTACTGGGTTCGAACCCCAATGTCCACAAAGGCTACCTGCAGGCAACCTTCAGCATAACCCCGACCTGCACATGTAGGTTTCAAGATTCAAGATTCAAGAACTTTATTTGTCACATACACATACAGGATGTACAGTGAAATTAAAGTGGCAATGCTTACAGGATTGTCACAGTAACAGTATTTACATTAAAAAGAGGTAACAATATTTACAGTAAAAAGAAGCAACACTATTTGCTAATAGGTGTAGATATAAATAACGGATCTGAAAAAATATGAAAATATGTGAAAAAATGAATATGTACAGTCACTAAATGTATATATATATGTGTGTGTTGACATCTGCATTCACTTTGCTTTGGATAAAAAGAGACTTACATTACATAGTTTGCATATGTAATTACTACTAAATAATATGTTGTAATATATGGGCCCTTTAAGATCCACTATTATGTCACGTTTTTTGTACTAAATGACTTTGTATGAAATTGTATATTAATATCTAATTGTCACCATCCAAGCAACAGGGTTGAATACAGAGTGGTCAAAGAGCTGTGTGTTCTTGTGAACATGATATTGGTCCCATCTTCTGTATCAGTGACTGTACAATATTCATTCATTTTTTTTCACATATTTTCATATTTCTTCATTCTTTTTGTTTTTGCGCAATCCCGTAAGCATTGCCACTTTAATGTCACTGTACATCCTGTATGTGTATGTGACAAATGAAGTTGTTGAATCTTGAATCTTGAAACCTACATGAGCTGGTCGGGGTTATGCTGAAGGATGCCTACATGTGGCCTCTGTGGACATTGCGGTTCGAACCCGGTGCCTCAAACCCCCCCCTACCGCTGGACTAGGCTGCCACGACTGTAAGGACGGCCTTTTGAATGTGCTGATTGGCTCTGCTGTATCAGAGGGCTCTGCTAAGGATTAATGCTGGATTATTGCATTATTTAATTTCCTACAGAAGGGACTGCACATCAAAGCACTTGTAGAGTTTTAGATGTCACTTCGATGTAATAACAGGCCAGTGCTTGACAATGTGGGGCGGGTGAGTACAGTAGTAGGAGAGAGTTGGAAATGACCAGTCTGAGACAATATTTCATTGACAGAGAGAGAGAAAAAGGCTAGTAGCAATTATGAGAATATCTGGTCTGATAAAGGAAATAAATGTCAGTTTCTTTCAGTGGGAGAAAGGATAAACAATAAAGGGGATGTAAAAGCTTCTTTGCTATCCATTGTTCCACTGTCAAGAAGAAAATATTTAGCCAGTCAGCTTTAAACAGACTTTCTACGATGGCGGACATCACGCCTCAAGGTTTTCTTTTTGGAAGAAACATTCATTCAAGTCTTTTTACAAGTACGTTGTTTTATTTATTTTCATTTTTTTTCACTCCCTAGGCATTTATATAGTCCCAAAGAAGTGTTTCTCTTGGCTGTGAATCACGTTCCCTTATCTGTTCTTACAATCACAAGGCAATGCTGTGTAGTGTAAACATAGGAGAGTAGAGGGGGAAAAAAACTTTCTTTGGTGTAATTTTCTGAACATGCTCTCAAATTGGTCCAAATGGGATTCTGATACTGTGTCTGGTTTCTGTGTGACTAACAAAACCTCATCAACGAACAGACAGACAGATTGTATACACACAAAATACAGACATGTCACACATGCACCTACTCACCTACTAAACACACCGACTAAAAGGCCAATGAAGGACTTTATCTCCTCTCTCTCTCTCTCTCTCTCTCTCTCTCTCTCTCTCTCTCCCCCTCACTCCCTTCTCTCTCTCCCTAAGAGCACACACACACACACACACACACACACACACACACACAGACCCAGACACACTCACCCAGACAGGCACACATACACATTCTTTTTTCCACAGACGTAAGCTGGGGCCACATGCTAGACCCTGTGAGTTATGGCTGCTGTCACCTTGTGAGATGTATTCTACCCCACTATAGCACCACCCCCAAATACCTCGGCACCGCTCCATAAAGTCAAATTCATAAGGTCGCTACGATCATCATCATCATCATCATCATCATCATCATCATCATCATCATCATCATCATCATCATCATCATCCTTGACTGTGTGTAGTTAGATGAGGGGAAATGAGTGCTAAGTCAGTTTTTGACGCTGACTTTTGCTGTCTGACATGCTGCTCAGGGCAGAGTTGTGTTTGAAAGACGACACGGCGTCGGGTGGAGGAGGACAGCAGAGTTCTTTGCCAGAAGACGCTCTCTCTGCTTCCTTTCAATATTCACATTATTCATGGCTGTTTGCTTGAATGTTGTTGTGCCTCTCATCGATTTGAGTCGAAGAGCGTCGCCCATCCAAATGTGCGGATCTTGGTAATTAGTCGACGTTTTTTATTGACGATAAATGTCAACTAGCGTATTAAAGATGGCACATGAATACATTTAATGAATGGCTATATACAATAATGCAAATAAATGTCAATGTCAAATATGGTTTGTTTAAATATGATGATTTGAAGGTACAACATAAAGGATTGCATTGAAAAAGCAATACTATCCAAAATGATATCGTAAATAGAATAGTATAATAGCAATCACAGAATTGTTCATGTTGATAAATTGCACACCAGCAGTTATGTGTCAGTGGAAAAATGGGTTGGACTGCTTGGGTTGGATTTAGCGATCGATCTGGGTCAGGCTCACTGAAACACAATAATGAAGAAATATTTGATATTGTCCAGTTTTAAGCAAGGACATTTATGGAAGAAAACATGCTAAAGAAAGCGGGGAGGCTTTTTCTTGATTACAGATGACTAATCTTATCATTATTTTTTTTAAATGTATTTTTAAACAAATGTATTTTGTTCTGTTTTTTGTCATTTTCTCAACTCCATTTATCTCACAAATGGATCAGGGGGAACGCTCATTACTGTTGTAATGTTAGTGTGGGTGTGTTTGTGGTTGTGTGTGTGTGCTTCCTCTCCAAGGATGGTTGAGCCCAAGGATTCTGGAGGACACACCTCAAGACGGCCAGAAGGCAGACAGGCGTGCATATACACGCGTGCGCAATGCCACAAATTCCCCCCTCACATGTTGTTGTGGAAGCGAAAAAAAGAAAAAAAAGACATGTTAAAAAACAACGTCCATGCTGTCAGGAGGGAGATGTTATTTATAAAGCTCATGTTTGGGCTGATTAAAGCCAGAGGGAATCAAAAAAGAAGTATTAAAGTAAAGGTTAAAGTTTTTTTTTGAATAATTTACTGTGTCTTTGAGTAATTCACTGAAAAACATATTGTCAATTCTTGACAATCAAGTGTGTGTGAGTGTGTTTCAACTATGTTGGAGACTGTCGAACTTGACTTCATAATTTATTATCAGGAATTCATATGAAATGTATGAATCATCACAGCATCCTGCAACATTCACTCCTTTGATTTTAAAAGACTCTTGACCCGTACATGGATAACATTTTTTATATAACTTTTATTGTCTCATAACTTAAAAGTCCTGTTCGGCTTGAGACTTTGGGTTTTCTTAATTGTTCATTCTAGTATCTTTTAAAATTTTTTTTACGGAGGTTAAACGCATTTCTCACAAATAAACAATGACAATCTTCTGCTTTGTCTTCTGCTATCGTCTAGCAGAGAAAATGTCTCCAATCAATAAACTATTATTTTTCATACAGATGGGTGACACATTCAATGCTCATGACAGATTAAAAGTCCACACAGAAAAATAAGCAAGTGTTGGTGTAGGTGTGTGTGCGTGTGTGTGAGTGTCAGTTTGTGAGCTATAAGAATAAAATTGTCTCATGTTACTCCAAGACGGAAGTGTTTTCAACCGCTCAGCTTCATACATAAACATTGTAGAGGCACATGGATGTGTTTACAGTCCACACCAGGAAGCCAGCGGGTTGGCATGTAGGCGACTTACTTAGAAAACTTTAATGTCTTCGAAGAAGCAATTTGGAGCTGTGGATCGACATGTTTATGTTGTGGTGACCCAGTAATCAGGCCCATCTGACACAACACAAGGCCCAGAAAACGCTCCTTGGGCGGGGAACTGACAGAAGCCATCCCACCCGTCAAACTTCCAGTGCCACCGGGGGTTGCTGTCCTGTAAACAGTAGAAAAAGTGGAAACAGTTGATTTAATATTGAGTGTTATAGCCTGATGTGTAATGAGAGACAAGTCATGCAGGGGAAGGGGCGGGGCATCCCGTCAAAACTCCGCTGGCGCCAGCCATGTAAAAACCGGCCAGTCCCGGCTTTGCGCATTGCCTCGTCACAGGCTGCTGTTGTGGGCGCGCAGGGAGGCGGTGTGGGTGAGCACGAAACTCTCGGTGCACTGCTGACTGCTGGAGGACGGCGAGCGGCGGGGTGAGCGCTGAAAGCGGCTCCGTCGGCTGAAGTAGCTGCTGGCCGTCCACGTGCGCTGCCGCTTGCGCAGGTACTCCTTGTAGTTCTTGGTGAGCAGCGTGTAGAGGAAAGGGTTGATGCAGCTGTTGGAGTACGTCAGGCAGGTGGTCAGGTAGTTGATGTTGCGCTTGGCCTTGTTGGAGATGGGCAGCGAGGGATGGAACTGGCCCAGCAGCTGCCAGATCCAAAATGGCAGGAAACAGGCCCAGAAGAGCAGCACAATGGTGAAGATTAGGTACAGCACCTTTAAGGTTCGACAGAAGAGAACAACTTGAGAGTTAGCAACGCTTGCTTTGTTAATTGTGTCAGTGTGGCATTGTCATGTATCAGATGCTGTTGCAGATTAGTGAACAGTACAAAACAATAACACATTTCTAATGGCTCATTTCCACCAAGCACTTTCGCTATAGTGCCTGTGAAACCGTTACCTAACCGTGCCACCTGTACCTAACCCTAGATCTGTGTTGTTTCCACTGCAAACAGCTACCCTAAAAAGTAGTGACATCCTAAACTATGTCTGTGACATAGCATTCAACATGACAGAGTTAACACAGGAACATAACAACACAATGGATTATATCAAATGTTTTGCATTCTTTCTTCTCGGTATGTGGATGTTTATTACAACAAGGAGACACGCTTTATTTAATGAATGAAAAATAATCTGGCTTTGTGGGGGTGTTTATACCGGTATTCTCCATCGCAATCAATGGGATATTGAAAATGGAGGGTTTGTGCATTGAGTCCTTTGCCGCGCAAAGCGATGATTCTGTTGACCAATCAAAGGTCTGCAGTGTATTTTGCTCCACCTTTAAGTCCCGGGTCAGTGTGGAAGGAGCCTCAACAGAGGGGTAGCAAAAAACAGGATGGAGCGGTTATTTTTCATACCATCCACAACCAATGGATGCCAATGGAAACGCAAAAATAACTGTTCCAATTTGTAACAAACTGAACTGACTTGACTGTTTGGTGGAAATGTGGCTTAACTATGTAATTTATAGGGGAATTGTATCTTAATTAAAAATCAAGACATTTTTCATGCCCTAAATATTCCCTATGAGCTTCTGGCTCCTGAAGTACATTGAGTCACTCCAGGGAATAATCCTGCATTCCACTTAGGGGCAACGGGGGAAGCCATTATTGATAAGCATAAATACAAACGTATATTTATAAAATCCTTCTTCAAGCCAACATTTAAAATGTTTACTGGAAATTAGGTACCCATTTTAAACCACTGTTTTTGGCGATTACTTTGTAATTTGTAAATTAATTTAGATCCTGATCGAGACATAACTGATGAGGTTCTTCCTTTCTGTTAGAGGTATTATTCATTCAACAATTGTTCCACCATTGTTTCAACAGGAAGAGCACACTCATTCAGGGCTGTTTTCTTTTTCATTCCTACAAAAAGCCAAGACCAAGTATGTAATTTCCCCTTCATTTCTGAGACTTATAAGAAGGGCACAACTGCCTGGTTCTCAAAGTGACCATACATTTACTGTTTGAAAGCACATAGCAATTAAGCAATGTACTGACCTTTTGATTGGGTAGCTTCTTGGTTTGTTTGAAGGTCTCAGTCTGCGAGATCCAATAAGTGCGCGCCAGCCGGATGTAGAGGTAGCCAATGATGAGGCCCGCGCCACGATGCTAGTGCAAAACAGAAGGAGATGTACGCCTTGTAGGTGATGGGTGCCAGGGTGGTCTGGCACATGGACTTGTTGCCCACCTTCATCAGCTGAATGCCCACGATCATGGGCAGCGTTAGGATGAGCGAGGCGGCCCACACCAGCAGGGCGATTGCCTTGCGGTAGCTCTTGGACCTCTTCACCGTGTCCAGGGGCTTCAGCACGGCGAAGTAGCGCTCGGTGCTCATGATGGTCAGCGTGAAGATGCTGGCATGCATGGTCAGGAAGTCGATGCTGATGAGAATGCGGCAGCCCACGTCCCCCAAAGTGCCAACCCTTGAGGAAGTGAGTGCAGACCACGAAGGGTATGGTGAGCAGGTAGAGCAGGTCCGCCATGGCCAGGTTTGATGATGTAGATGTACATGGAGGCTGACGTCCGCATGGAGTGGCACATGACCACCAGGGTGTAGATGTTGCCCGAGACGCCCACCAGGCACATGATGGAGAGGATGGTGCCAATGGCAAAGGTGGCCGCTGCGTCTTCGTGGGAGGGGGGGCAGGTCCGGTGGGGGGAGGTCTGTGCCATTGGGAACCCTCTCCACTAGCACAGTCATGGACTCCATGGACACAGTGGTCATCCTTTAACCAGGCATGGGTAGGCCGGGACAAGGACAAGGAAAAGAGATAAGAATACATAAAAAAGAGATCGTTCTCTTGCATTACAGGAATCGTTCTGTTTCATCTAAGGTTACTTCTGGATAAACAAGATGTTTATCCAGATCTAACACCCAGAAGATCTGAAAAAAACCCTTCCCTTCTCTCCCCTGGCTCTCTTTTTCTCAAGGGTGACCCCTCTTTTCTCATCCAATTTCCCCATCCAATAGCATTGCCTCTGCCACATTGTTTCTCTTAAACCACTGAAGACCTTATAGCTCTCTTCGTCGCTTTGTGAGAAAGGAAGTTGCTGATTTATCCCCCTAGCTCAGAGAAAGGCTTTCAGAAATTGCCTCTGGATTTGGCCAGTTTTGTTGTGTATGTTTATAAATACAAGACAAGTCGGCCCTAAATCCCTAGCTCATCATTCTTCCATGTCTTGATTATTCCAAGCACATTCTACACTGTCTTCATTGGTAGCCATTTTTCCCACAAGCGAGATTAGATAGATTTAGACAGCATACAAAAACAACTCAGAAAATCCTATACACCACAGTTTGAATCACATTATCAAACGGTTTTCTGGGTACACTGATAAACACTGACAGGAGTTGCTAAAATTAGACCATTATGAACAACAAACAAAACATTAGTGACAGTAAAATCAGTGAAGCAAGAATGCCCTCCATTAGGTGATTCAACGTCATGAGAATGATAGGTAACACAAAGAGTTAATTTAATGTTGGCCCTGTTACATCCCTTCATTCCCTCAGGTTTTCAAATGTAGCATAGATGTAACAACAATCCCCACCACCTCTCGTCTCTCCCCCCCTCCCTCCCTCCCTCCCTCCCTCCCTCTCTCCTCTCCTCTCCTCTCCTCTCCCTCTCCTCTCCTCTCCTCTCCTCTCCCCTCCCCCTCCCCTCCCTCCCTTGTCAATAGCAAAGCAGTATGATGATGCCATTTTTAAATGCCTGCTAATCTTGGGGAATTGTGTATGTGTGTTTTTTTAATCTAAATTATTTCAAATTCAATTTCGACAAGATAAACAAATCATTTGTATTTATTTTTTTGTTTACTTGTGTTTCCGAATCAACAGACATTTCTGAAGTAGGTTTAGCAGCTGGTGGTACATCAGGGTCTCCAGAGCAACGTGTGATTAATATCACATATAAATCACAAATCAAATGACCTGGAAACAACAGAAACAACCAATCAAACAGTGGGCTACCGCCGCTTTTATATTCTCCACATAATCAATTGGCTTTCCTTATCTGCTTGGACAGAAGAGCAACTGTCATTACCGCAAAGTAATGTCGGTGTCACCAATGCCTGTCTATTTCTGTCCTCACTGAGTGATGCATGCCTGTGAGTGTGTGTTTCTGTGGAGATTCGAGATGTGCACGACAATTTAGCACCTCACTTAATGGGTACATGTGTGTGTGCGTCTGTGCGCGTGTAAGGCTATTGTCTTACCTTGCGTGTCCCCCTCCCTGCTGGGCTGGAGGTGCTTTGTAAGAAGGTCTTAAAGTCGGCTCCCGGTCAGTCTCCCATGTCTCGCTGGTTCACTCCACCGCTCCAAACTTCACATGCGCTGCTAATATTTCACGCTCCATTAAAAAAAAGACCAAAAAATGTATGGGTCCCCCAGGCAGGGCTCCTCCTGAAGAAGGTCGACTAAGGAGCCGAGCGAAGACAACCGCCGTTGAGCAGCAAGTGGTCATGGTAACTGTACACCAAAACTTCCATTGTTGTCACACCCGGGGGAAGCAGCAGCAATAGGAGAGGTAAGGGGTGGTGGTGGTGGTGGTGGTGGTGGGGGGGGGGGGGGGGCGAGGGAGAGGTGTATATAATCCTGTCAAAGGTACCTCGACGAAGTAGACAAATGCTCCTCTAAAAGTTCACTTTGCCTATTCCAGTATCCTCTCTCTCTCTCTCTCTCTCTCCCTCTGGCTCCCGCTCTCTCCCACCTCTCTCTCTCTCTCTGTCCCTCACATTTCTGGCTCTCCCTTTGAGCTCTTTGATAGTATCCGAGCCCTCGGCTTGCCAGCTCAGTCGCCAGATGAGGAGCGCCGTTTGGGAGCGATAAATGAGAGCTGGAAGGAAGAAAAAGAGAGAACACACACACACACACACACACACACACACACACACACACACAAAAACAACCCGGCAACACGGATAAAAATGATGAGAAGTGGAGGGTCTTCCTCTTGTGAGATCCCCTCCTCTCACGCTGTGAGAGAGTGAGCACCAGAGAGTAAGATAGAGAGAGAGAGAGAGAGAGAGAGAGAGAGAAAGTGTGTGTGTGTGTGTGTGTGTGCGTGCGTGTGTGTGTGCATATGACTGAGTGTGTTTTTGAGAGAGAGAGAGAGATATTGAGAGAGTGAGAGGGAAGGGGAGAGCCAATGAGGAGGGGAGGAGGGGGAGATAAAAAAGAGAGAGAGAGTGATCGAGGAGGAGAGAGGAACAGACCCCGACAGAGAGAGAGAGACAGAGAGAGAGAGAGAGAGAGAGAGAGAGAGAGAGAGAGGAGAGCATGAATGAGAGGGAGAGAAGAGCGAGCAAGCCGTGGGAGGGAGATAGAGTGGGTGGGGGGGGCAGTTAAAAACAGAGAGCGGGAGGAGAAGAGGGGGGAGGGTGCGTGATGATATGGCATTCAGAAAATGTCCCTAGCTCTTTTTTTCCCCGTACTTTCTTACTGTAACCCCGGGCATCTATTCCTATCCCAAAGGATGTGTGTGTAGGTGTGTGTGTGTCACAAAAATACATCGTTTAGTGGCACGGAGACATATGCCATCATGTATTCAAAGTATCAAGACGCCCACACACTCTCACAGACACTTCTACACACACTCACACACTACATGATAACTATGCCTCTCTATTCAAATAGCTTCTTAATTATCTTCCTCTTGTCTCTTCACGTCCCAAAGGTCAAACACAGCGTTCCTTGTGTCACTGCTACCACAGCGGGACAGGGCATGCATATATTAACACTACAGTGTCGACGCTGGTGTTGGTTTTGTTAAACGTAAGCACAAAATTACTTCTCCATGGAATTGCTTACTCCATCAAATTTCTGATAAGCAAACATATTCACACATTGGTTTATTATGAAAATGCTTTTCCAACACATGAAGCTCAGAAACTCAGTAGTCTCAGAGGGCCGGATTCACATCCATAAGCATTTTCATTTCCAAGACGGATTGAAATTAAATGGTTGCTGCTGTGCCTTGACACAAGCGAAAGTGAAGCATGATATTAAAGGTAACTGGATGGTGGGATGTGGGTGGAGGTGTTACCTATTAATCCTACAGAATTAGATTAGCAAGAGCGGGACGCTCCAACAGTATAATAAACGTTATTTGCGGTTGGTGCATGGATTTGGTTGTCACGGCGATAAAATATTGGCAGTGTTAGACAACATGAGCTTTCAAGGGTAGAAAGTAAATTGTGGGTTCGTGCTGTCTTTACGTCTGGAGGAAAGTGTGGACTAAGACGCCGACGTGATGCTCATCGATCGCACAGGGAAATGCATGGGATGCTAATCACAACATAGCCCTTCCGACAATCAACCTTAGGTAGTCAACACTGCCAACAGTCCCAGTCATCACAAAATACTTTTAAAATGTAATAATATTTACAAATTAAACTGAATGGTCTTAAAGGTCTGATATTGGGTTAAGTTGGTGTATGTAAGTAAATGCTTGCCATAGATTATCGTAAACTAAACTTTGGTGTTGCGCACACAATGGGTCAATTATTGACACATATCTCTCTTAACAATCAACATCACCACTTGAAATGAATTCAACCCCTCTTATTATTGTTGACAAAAATGAAGATCTCTAAATGCAACCCTAAATGACCACAAACGAACCAAGCGACCATGACCATCATAATGTAAGCACTGATAAGTAACAGACAACCAACACCTTGATGCCACCTAACCCTTCCCTGCAGTCCCCCTCCAAGCTTCTCCTCCTGCTGCTCCAGACATGAGTGTGTTTACGACTCGGGGAACTAGACCGTGGACCAGGACCATGTTGTAGACCGTGGCAGCCGACCACCACATGGCTTCTCTATGGGCCTTATTCACCTAGTGGACATCTTGGTTTTAAACTCTTTTGTTTACGCCACATGAACTCATGATTTATTAGTCCATGTGTAATTAATTTGTGATTATTAAAGGGGAAGCAAACCGCGGGGCAACATCCGCCTACAAGTTTAAGGAAAATGCGATCCGAGCAATCGTGACAGTCGTAAAGGTTTTAGAAAAGACACTTTGGATTTTATAGGAGCAAGTGCAAGAGGCGTTGCGAAACGATGTCACACAGCTAGGGTCGAGCTAGGGAGCACAGCCAATAAAAAACAACCATTCTGGGAAAGCGTGTTTAGCCGGGAGACTTATTGTATTTAACAGAGAATTTCCCTCAACTTTATACATTTTAGTAAAAAATAACACAGAAATGTTCACCAGTACTTTGTGAGACCCAAACAGAACCATGTTCAACTGAAAGAAGATGATTTTGCGGTTTTGGGGTCAACACTGTTGACTAACTTAAACTCAAAGATGAATCACATTTACTGTAGCCTACATCATTGCATTTACTGCACTCCCCGTCATTCTTTGAAGGAGCAATTATATTTTTTTGTGAGCTTTTGCTCGTGTATAAGCTTCTTTGGATGAAAGGAGACGTATCCATTCAAACCAAGTTTATCTACTTGAATGGCATGGGTCCACGAGAAGATTAGCAGCTAAGGTTCTTCATTAAGACTGAAGGAGCATGTCTTTCTCTTTCTCTCTTTCCTTCTGTTGTATCTAATCAGGAGAGGCCTGAGAGATAATCCATGTCTGGAAAAACGGACATTTAGACATTTATCTACTCTGTGGATTTACAGCCGCTAACCCTCTTAACCCTCAAGGTCAGACCTCGATTTGGGAGATAACCCACCCTACACCCCCCCCCCCCCCCCCACACACACACACACACACACACACACACAAGCACTCAATGATGCGTGGAGCAACCAATCAATCTCCAAATGTATGTTATGTTGTGGTTTTGAGTCTTCAATGCAATGTATTGAAGAAAAAGGGTAACATTGCCATTAAATGTTACACTGCATTAAACAAAGGAATTCCTTTTTAATTTTTAATTCCTTTAAATGTGTGTGTGTGTGTGTGTGTGGTTAGGTGAATTTATGAGGCCAGAGTTTGACTTTTTATCACAGCAGCGTCTTAATCCTTTTAAAGACCCCATAAATATGCCAAACCCAGGGGCTATGTGTGTGTGTGTATTTTGCATGCGTCTGTCTCTCACAGCGGTTAGGAAGCTAGTGATCAGCAGCGGTCGCACAACGCGATGCAACAAACGATGCGGCCAGAGATTGATAGATCTTCCTGATTCAAAGAGGCTCCATAACACCGCATGGACAAAATAACCCTCATCTCCACGCCAACAGCCTACCCCCGTACCTGATTGGATCGTGTTTTTTACACATGTGCGTACACACACACACACATATACACGCACATACAAATGCATGCATGCACATACACACACACACTACAAAGACCTACACTATACAGAAAAAAACACCATGTATTTTGAACTAGATGAAACACATGCACACACATAAGAATCATATGGGAAATGGGAATCACTAAGAAAAATGACAGCAAAGACAGAGTGACAGAGAAGAGTGAATGTGTAACATGATATGATCATTGCTCACTATGCTAACTAGTGTGTGTGTGTGTGTGTGCGTGTGTCATCCTGCTTTGCCTGCTTTACATCATACTTTGCCTCTCTTGATACCAACAGCTGATTTCAGAGGATAATAGCATGCAATGAAAGCACACCTCTTTGTGTGTGGGTTTATGTGTGTGTGTGTGTGTGCATGTGTGTGTGTGTGTGTGTGCGTGTGTGTGTGTGTGTGTGCGCGTGTGTGTGTGCATGTGTATCTGTGTGCACAACATACTGGAGTGATTTGACCACAAACCCAAAGCGCCAGACTCGCGTCCTCCTGAAACCAACATCTGGGAAATTAAATTAGGCCTACATCTAGGAGGACCGGCGGAGTCTGGGCTGGCCATCCTGGGCCTCAGGTGGCCCCTTCATAAGAAAACCTTCCAGTGAATTCGGGTCCAGCTCATTAAAATCCCCAACACAAACAAAGCGTTTGTTCGCCCCTCTCATCCTAAAAAAAAAAAAAAAAGGAATGAAACACAAACATGCCTTCCTTTGAAAAACAACCAATTTCATCTAAAAACAATATTGGGATTGAATGAATCTTATACTGCTTTCCCTTCTTTTTTTATACAAGGAATGGAGTAAAATCGGCCCGTGCTACACGCTATTATGGTGCGCGTGGATGTGCCGTGCCGACGGACCGTGCTAACATAAACCTCCTGCTGATCTCAGTGAGCCTTGTGGATTTATCGTTTGATGTTACGGACGCGTGCGTTTATATTTAGGATTCAATTCAGCCCTCCACGACTCTCAGGAATACAACACTACTTTGAATGACACACACACACACACGATGACTAAGTGCAGACGGAAATGGGCCAAATGTCAGGCAGCTTAACTTTTGGACTGTGCTTCGCTTGCGGCGATATTTTAATATTGCCGGGGGGGGGGGGGGGGGCGCGATTCCTCAGGATGATTTCAAACTCTGAAAAACAAATGACTTCCCTGTGGGCACAGCTAACAGACCGGGGAAACTGTGCGCAGTCCTGACTTGGCAATGGATGTGAATGTCTCTCATACCTGCTGTGTGTGCCGCGTGGCATTTTGGAATACAGAGCAATGAGCTGTGCAGTGTCTAGTCATGCAATATGTCATGCCTAATGAGCGACGAGACACACGGATCATTATATTTACATTTACATTTAGGGCGTTTAGCAGACGCAGGAAGAAAGTGCAACAATATATCGCCGTCGGTAGAGTAAGGATTTCACTGGAACAAGTTTCAAGCACGCCCGATT
Source organism: Merluccius polli (assembly GCA_030340625.1). Classification (NCBI taxonomy): domain Eukaryota; kingdom Metazoa; phylum Chordata; class Actinopteri; order Gadiformes; family Merlucciidae; genus Merluccius; species Merluccius polli. The sequence goes on along the minus strand of JAOPHQ010004307.1, from coordinate 46,990 downwards.
GCTGAGTTAACACATTGCTAGTATACACAAGATAATAAGTGCAAGATGCTAATGCACATACATACATTCCCTCGGTAAGATTTACAGAACTAGTGCGGCGCCCGTTCAAAACATGGCTGTTCGCATCGGGCCGACCTCTTGGCCCCCGATACGGTATGAAGCCATGCGGAGGATGGACACAAACGTGTTCGCCGCCGGGAATGCGACACGCGGTGGAACCAAATAACCGCCGCAGTTATAAAGTAGAGCATGGGTTTAATTAGCAGAGGTATTTTGCCGGTGGTAACTTTATCGTTATTTATTGTTTGTATACTTGTCACGCGTCCAAATTGCACTAAATTCGACGCCGCGTGTCCTTGGGTCCCCAGCAATGCACCCGCATAGTTGGAAGTAGATCAGACGGTTCTCGAGATATGCAAAGGACTTTCATACATACATACATACGTATAGATAGAGATTTAGATGGATATAATGACACATGACGATTTATAATTATGAAGTTTATCTTCATGATGTCATTCAATATTGATTTTTGGGGAAATTAGTATTAGCCATAAAACCTACTTCTCTGACACCGCCAATGTGTTTGCAGGTGCTTGCCTACTGGCCAGTGTCTAAAGAATAAAGTGTTCCTTCCTCCTCGGCATCAGACAATAACAAAAACAGGACAGTAAGTACTGTCTGCTATTCATTTGTCTTTGGATGAATGGAGTTGGTGCTGCGTAGCGAAAGAGAGAAGTGCAGGACACTGCACTTTTTTATACTGGAAATGAAACAGCAATGAATACATAAATTGAGAGAGAGTTGGGCACTCACTTGTCTAGGATGATTCCCCTAGGGTGAAGGTACACTGTGAAAACGTGTTCAATACTGTTTCTAGGTCAGATTCCACATGCTACATGGACATCCTTGATTTGTGAAACACTCTTTGAACTGACACTCAAGTGAACTGAAGAGAAACCATAGATTTTTTGTTAGCACCACCGCTAACGTCCATGCGCTAGATCCTAGCAGTTAGCTGTGCAGGACCCCGCTTGGCCCTTATCTACAAGTTATGTCAAAAAGAAATAAAAACATGTATTAGACTAGACAATGTATGCGGAGGAAGAAAGGCTGCAGCGACCTCCTCCAGCACTTTTCCAGCCCGCACGTGTCCACCACCCTCTGATGTCTCTTCAAACACCTGCTAGTAGTTTTTGGTCTGTCTGTTCCCTTTTTTTCCTTTATGCTGTCCTGAGGTACTGATCCCATTATTTATTTATCCTTTGCCTTCATGGCCTCCCGTCCTGGCACAACGCAATCCACATGGAGAGGGGCCACGGACTGTCCGTTCCAATCGAAAATGTTTTCAATAAATCCCACAACGCATAACAAACGTTGAACTCACTTAGAGCGCGAAGACAAAAGTAAATTGCTGGCAAATTTTTTGATTTGCACAAAAAAAAAAAAAACCTGTAGACGGTACGTCAGAGACGGGAGCTTTTTATGCACAACAGCAGCGCAAGAGTCAGACGAACGCCGGATGAAAAGTTGGGGATTTTCTTCCAGGAGCAGTGGGACTACTAATAGTATAAGCTGTGATGGTGGTTTAAATACTTTCTACTGGTTTATATGCGACGCCTGCACATTATCCCTCATTATTACTCTGAAGTCGCTATGAAGACTGGAAGCTTAGCATGGATAAATCATAAGAACAGGCTCTGCATGCACACACACATCTGCAAGCACTACATTACACACGCACATAACAGACACACACACACACACACACACTCTCGCTCGCTCTCACTCACTCACTCAATCTCACAAGCACACACACTCACATGGTGAAGGTATGTGTTCTGAATGGTGCTCCCTGATTGGCAGGTGGAGGTAAACCACATGATACGTGTTTGGAGGTCAGTCTGGAGGCTGACCTGCCGCTACTGAAGTCAGGAGCAGCGCCTTAGCAGATCACCTCCTCTTCACTTAGCTTAGGTTTGCCCTTTTTCCCTCTCTTTTTATCCCTCGGACAGCCAGCGTGTTAGCGTGAGTGACAGGTCTGACCTGTGAGTGACAGGTAATGCTGCAGATTCAAACTGGCAGGGAAAGCATGTTGAATGGAGCAGATGCAAGTGTTTGTGCTTGATACACACCTAAGACATAACACAATCACCACAAGTGACCAAAATGGTTTGTCACAATGGGTATAAGGTCATGTTTTCCAGCACAGTTCTAAAACTACTTTTTACAACAGGTTAAATTACCAGTTATTTAAAAATAAAAAAATATAATGAGTCATGACAAACTACTTAATGTGCTGAATAGAAAAAAAGGTCATGTGTCTTTGAAAATACTGCTTACATTTGTTCAAATTAACAATATCAGAGCATGCCAAAATCCCCTTTGTGGGTGTGTGAAAATCCCCTCAGACTCCATGGGGTTAATGACACATGTGCCTCCATTCTCATTACTGGGGGAGAAGTCCAGGGGAAGCTCGCTGTCCCGGAGAAATGATTGTAATGAAAGAAGTCAGACCTGTGGTTCACAGTGAGATTCAAAAGAAAAGACATTATAGGATAAAATATTCTGTTAATTAAACCTGTGACACTCTGTGGACATGGGAGGGGAACTGAGTTTTCCCCCACCCAGCTAGCATTTAGGACCAAGATGGCCACTCGGTGAATAAGGCCCATTGTTGCGGCTGCTGCTTGGGGTTCACGTTGTGGCGCTCGCATTCCACTCCGTCCGCGCGGCGCCGTCCACGACACAGCTCACTTCATCTTTCGCTTTTATTACAATTCGATTGGTGAATCATAATTTAGACTCTTTTTTTAACATTTTCTACCGTGGACCCCCAGTGATATGTTGGAGGACCGAGATCCCCCCCCCCTTCGCCAGATTTGGTACTTTTACATTTGGACACCCGGAGCGTGAACAATGGCTCGGCTTTGCTTCTCTTTCATTCGTGATATGAGAACAGAGATATGGTGATTTTATCGGAATAAAGAAAAGGCACAAGGTAGATAGATGGGGAGCGAGAGAGAGGGTGGTGGTGGGGGGGCTGTGGTCCATATAAATTCATAAGAATGGTTTACTTAACCACTGTGAAGTAAAAGCGTTACAGAGGCTAGGCACATGAAGAAAAAAAAAAAAACACTGTTGGCTGTCAATCGCATGGATTTGTGTGCAGCAGGTTTTTTTGCATTTAGCAAAGAGTTTGTTTTTTTACCAAACCCATAACAGCAACACAGTGGCGTGCACACACTTTTTGAAGGGCAGGGGCGGAAAGAAAAAAAAGGGCACATACAGCGCGTCCTCACCACTGTAGAGGGCACTTTAGACACATTTTATATGTTATACAAATGGCACATTATATAGCCTTAAAACAGACTACTCAGGTTAGTTTGCTGTTAGGATCAGCATCCAGGAGAACTGTGGATTACAACGTTGGACTGTGAAGAACACACAGCGACATGGATGTATGAATAAAAAAAATACGAAGGGGGTCTGGGGGTCTTCCCCCAGAAAATGTTCAATTAAGTAGATGCCATTTCCTGTATTCTAGTGCATTTTAACACCATATTAGCACCAGATAATCCAAACTGGTTCTCTGAGATATAGTATAGAGATATCGGTCAACAAAGGGCCCAACATAAAAGTCATCGCAACAGTAATGTGTCATAGTATTTCTTGGTCCTAATAGTCTTCTGGAGTTTAATGTATTTTCTTCACGAGGGCTCTGTTTCTTCAAGAGGGCTCTGTGATAAAATCACACAGGGAACAATACACATTGAAACTCAAGAAACAAACTATGATGAAGCATGAGAATAAGTGCTGCTCCATTGCTGCAGGTGGCAAGGATGAATCAAGTCTCAAGTCTTTAAACACAAGTGTAAGTCAAGTCTCAAGTATTTGAGGTATAAACCAAGTCCAGTCTCAAGTGTTTGACCTCAAGTTTTAAATCAATCACGCGTTTTGGCTCCCAAGGGGGCACTTTAGCACGCATTTTGGCTCCCAAGGGGGCACTTGAGGGCACTTTAGCACGCGCTTTGGCTCCCAAGAGGGCACTTGAGCACACGTTTTGGCTCCCAAGAGGGCACTTTAGCATGTGTTTTGGCTCCCAAGGGGGCACTTGAGGGCACTTTAGCACGCGTTTTGGCTCCCAAGAAGGCACTCAAAATAAAAATTGTTGAGGATAATACTACTCTTATAGGGGTTCGCTTGATGGAATCTGTGGCTGACATCTGCTTGGTAATAAACACACATGGAGAACACACACACACACACACACACACACAGGTCCAAGTGTCACAAGTTTCAATTATTCTGTTTGTCTTTGTGTAGTCTTTGTGTTGCTCCCCCTAGATGTCCTTAGTTACTCTTGTCTTTAATCTCATTTGCATGGACTGTGTTCCACCTGTGTTGATTATTAATTGTCTCAAAGAGGGCTTGAACAAAATAAAAGTATTTACTTTAATTCTTCAAGACAAGAGGATGAACAAAAGCAACGTGCTGTTAAACAAAATGGGTAATCAACAATTAAGACTCACTAGAATGGAGGAAACAACAACACCGGTGGGACACAATCAAGGCGGTTATCATGAGGTTAAAGAAAATAATAACTGAGGACATCTCGGAGGGGTGAAACAAAAACTACAATAAAAAAAGTCAGACTGTTACCACTCCACCCATGCTCTACCTGTGTGTGTGTGTGTGTGTGTGTGTGTAGGGGGGGGGGACAGCAGAGGGATTGTGCTCAATGAGACTGAAGGGCTATGATTGGACAAGCCAGAGGTCAGGGAATGGGGCTCGCTCGCCTCGGTTGGCTTGGAAAACACAATTAATATCTCCTGGAGCCCGGACAAATACTGCCCTCATCGCAGGAGTGTGGCCGTTTGTTCATTACATACCTTCGTTGAAGCGGGAGTTATTTCTATAGGCCTATTGTCTTTACACACACAGGCACGCGCATACACACACATATGTTCTGCTTCATGACAGCGACCGTGTTGTTAATTAATTAAATTAATTAAAGTACTTTCTCTGCTCTCCCTCTATTTCTACCAGCGGCAAACTCGCTTTGTGCCGTCTATATGGTTACCCGCTGCAGCTCAAGCCACAGTTGCACCTGTTCGCCGGCTGTGACAATAGTCGCCACGGAAACCATTCAGACACTCGAATCGACCCCCGTTGTTTTAGCAAGCAAACTTACAAAAGTAAAAAGGAACAAATGCTTACATGACCTCGCAAAAAAAAACTTGATTCTATTAATTTTTTGGGTTGCGCTGCAAATATGAAGCGAAATTCGCGCTACGTTTGCTTTCGGGGTTTAATATGCAAGAGAAGTATATGGAGAGTTTACAGTTATTAAGTCACACGTAACTCGATCCTTGAGTCACAAGTTAGGGACATATCATAAATGGCCACCAAGAATATGAATTGATTGATTTAGAAAGAAAAGGGACGATGCAGTATGTTTTTTATGAAGCAGAAGCTTTATATAGATTGATCTCCTGAATGAGTATATCAGTGCTTAGAGCTAAAAATAAATATATATATATATATATATATATATATATATATATATATATATATATATATATATATATATATATATGTATATATATATATATATTATTATTATTAAACATATATATTATTAAACTTGACATTAAACTTGAATTGACATTAAGTTGGAGGCAGTAAGCTGGAGAGGGAACACACTGTGTGTGTGTGCGTGTGCGAGTGAGCGCACGTGCGTGTGTACACACACACACACACAAACACACACGCACACACACCAAAGCACTTCATTTCACAGAGGATCCCGAGATGACAGTTAACCTCATGTGATGGGAAAAAATGACAAATATACCACATACCGGTGATAATCAAAGCACCAGATACAGGCGAGATTGTTGTACGAAAAAAAAAGAAGCTGTTTAGTTTGGGGTGGTGGAGGTAGGTTATAGCAATCAGGCACCGGCTACACAGAAATAACAAGGACATGAATACATGTACAACAACAACAACAACTTGTCGCTTCCTGCACAGGAGGTGGAAGGGAGCTGTGCTTTGTGAGTTAAAGTTTCAAAGCTTTTCTCTGTCTTCTGTCTTCTTCATTTCTCGTCGAGCTTTATAGACATTAACAACGCGCTTCACAAGAACGCGGGAGCCTTCCCTATACGACAGCGTCTGTCTGATAACTGCAGCAATGGGACTGTATGGCTGCAATGAAGTGGGTGAATCTATCTCCATCTATAGGGCTTATATCAGCACCCTGAACTCTGGGAAGTGAATCCGAGATGCCTTCGAAAAAATATAATAGCGAAAAAGTACAGGCAGACTACAACTAACCCACTATAAGTCAAGCGTTGTAATATTGCTTTTGATCTTCTGAGCAAGTCGCCAGAAATTCAAAAGTTTCTTGCCTGTTTTTTTCCTCTTTCACCTCAGACTGTTCAGCTTTGGGTTTTGTAAAAAAAAAAAAAAAGCGCAATAAATTGGATTTAGCGTCGTCTGCAGTTGGAAACTTAGCTGTATGTGCCGTAACGCTGTACTTTACTTGGATGAGTGGGTAATAGTGTTTGGGGTCCACTGGTGTGCTGTCTGTTAGGTATTCCTGGGATTGCCTGCCAGAAAGTGGAGCGTTTTCTTGAGGATCATAAATGTCAGTTGGCCATCAAGTCGGCACTTAATGCCTCACTCGATTTTCATGCACTCAGCATAACATTTAAATGTGGAAGGTTTTATTAAACATGATTACAGTAACAAGAAAAAAAGTGCACAAAAAAAGTGTGTGTTTATTTATTTGTGTAAGCTTTATTTGAAGGCTATCCGTTTACGACACAAGAAAATATATAAAAGGTGTTTTAATCCCACACATATAAAACACAAACTCTGAGGAGTCCTGTAATTCTCATGAGATGTGTGAGCCTGATAATTGTCTGTAATTCACTGCAATTACCTTAGTTGGGTTTCCTGTTTTCCTCATTGCTAATTAGTCACAGGTGCTGTGACATTTTTTATGAGGACCAGTGTTGCCACTCATGGTTAGTAAGCTATTCTCGCTATGTTCATTCGGGCAAATCGTTTCTTTGAGGAAATGTAAGCCAAGAGCAACATTGCGATGATCCAATGTTTCTGTCGAGACGAGTTTGTCGCCGCCAGGTTTTTTAAATATTTTGTGTTTTTTCCCAAAGGGTCGTTCCTTTTTCTTTCATAGCCATCTCTATTATTGTCTCGATTTGTTGGGTTTCCAAGGGAATGATTGAGTTGTCTGTGACCTGTTGCGGAGTAGAAATCAGCATTCATGTGTGTGTGATTATCTGAAATCCCACATCACTCCTGCTGGATGGACCGTAGGACTTCACATCTGGGATATCCTTCCAAACTAACAATAGCTGGTCATGGATATTCTCTGCCTTTGAACAAAACACCGCTTTGTCAACTTAAACTCCAGCATGTGATGGTGTGTGGGTTAAGAGCCACAAAAAGACTTAACCAGACTTGTGACACTTTTTTTTTGTCTTATATGGATTTGTCTGTGTGCCGCGAGATGGCTTTTAAAGCCCCTGCTCTTTACTTCTAAGCCATTTGACCGCTCTCTGACCCCTTTACTCAGCTACACAGACGACCTTCAGAGATCCAAGCTATAGACATGTTAACAGCCGACACCAGCTATCCGTATGAGGTGAGCAACAAGAAGCAGCGAGGGCAAGGATTTAAGTGTGCGTGCGCGTGTGTATATGTGTGCATGTGTGTGTGTATGTGTTTGCGTGTGTGTGTGTGCGTGCCTGTACGTGTCTGTGTGTGCGTTTGCACGTGTGGATATCGACAAATGTCTTGAGACCACTTGAGAGCTTAAAAGAACATTTGTGTTTGTCCTTCTGCTACATAAATCTTTGGATGCTCGAATGTCCTTCGTCAGTGTGAGACTTAAGCGGTCTGAAGATGCTGTAATAGTGACACGACGGCACATTAATGAGACATTTCAGCAGCCAGTCATTTTAATCAGGGGCATACAGTTGTGCACGGTTTTCAAAAGATCTATGTTGACACTCTGGCAGTCTGACAGCAGAGCTGAAACGACGTTCATAGTCAAATGGGCGTAGCTAGTTCTGGCAGGGCACGTAAGTTGTGCGCTGCCCATCAGCGGACGGCTAATGCGGTCCAATCAAGGGGGTAACGCACGTAAACTGATAGGCGCTCAACTTAAGACCTTCCACCTCTCACACACACACACACACACACACACACACACACACACACACACACACACACACACACACACACACACTCTGCAAAGTTAAGTTGTGCTGAGCTGGATTTCACCCACCACCCCGGCCTCCACCTGCTTTGGTTCTGCTCTGTATTGTATGTAACCCACACAATGGGTTGAGATATCTGATGTACCCCATGGGGGGATTGTCTAGTGCTCCCTGTTGTCAAACGTTGTTATGCCGTATCTGACATCTGTATGTCATGTTTTAAATCCTACAGCAGGGAGCACCCTAACAGAGTGGAACCATACCGCCACACTGAAGTGTATTACCATGTCATGCAATAAAAGGTTAAATCTGTGACATGAGTGAGTTCTGACAGATGTAAAAAAAAAAAAGTAAAGCTACCCAAAAGCTCTTCGCCAGATTATTAGAATAAACGAAACAGCTGTTTTTTGTAACGGTAGCTGTTATACCATGAAAGGTTCGGGGCGTGTCGACAAGAAAAGACGACGAGAGGCGATAAGGATAGAAGTGAAATTAATGTCCCATGGTTCCAAATATTTACCTGGGATCAACACAATACTAAACTAATCCCATCCAACAGCCACTTCCTCAACACACACACAAACACACAAACATACATGCTCGTCAAACACACGCACACACGCACACACACACACACACACACACACACACACACACACACGCTTATCAAACAAACAAATCAGCACAGATCACTACCTCATCCTGTCTATTGACTTGGTGGAAGAGCACTATTGAATAATACTGCCTAGCCACCATTTTCTTGGCTATTGATTCCCTATCTGTCCGGTTGGGGGGGAAGGGGGGGGGGGGGGGGGGGGGGGGGGGTTTAAGAGCTGTGCTGTCTAAGGTAACATTCACCGGCGGACCCCCAACTAAAAAAAAAACTAAAACGCACACACACTGAAGACACATGGCCACTAGCAGCTTATTGCCTCCCTCCACATGGAGCTGCTGAGCAAGAGAAGGGAGAGAGAGAATATAAGGGAGAAAGAGAAGTGGTCCTGGAGGTTTTATGACCCTCCTGGGTTCCTGTTTGAAATGACAAGGACAGGTTGATTGTCAACAGCAGCAGCGAGAGGTATGAAACAGAGCGAGGCAGAGATGAACCGAGAGAGAGAGAGAGAGAGAGAGAGAGAGAGAGAGAATGGGAGAGAGAGAGAGAGAATGGGAGAGAGCGAGAGAATGGGAGAGAGAGATAGAAAGATGGCTGGCAGGTGTTCCCCAGAGTGAGGGAAAGTAAACAAACAGAAAGCCAGAGGGAGACGTATTGAGTCCATAGAATATGTCCAACCAGACTCATGCAAAGACGTTTTTCCATTGCCAGCAAAGGTCTTTGTGATTATGTTTGTTTGTGTGTGTGTGTGTGTGTGTGTGTTGGACAAACACATACTGCATGAAAAACACACACAACCTTCATTGGAAATGCATGACTTCTGTACACTGGGTGGAAATGCCTTGGTGGAAATGTCTCTCCATGACTTGAGTCCTCCCGCTTAAATATTTTCCCGAAAATCTCCCGTATTTTTAATTTAGAAGTGGAGGGAATTGAAGAAACAAAAAAAAAAAAAAACTAAACAAAAAATGGTGTAAAAACAAAGGCATTTATGCAATGTTTGGTAAACAAACAAAAAAGAAAAAGTTACATAAATTATGTCTCATAAACGTCGGTGACAGTGCAATAAACAAAAACAAAACGAAAAAGTGTGCAGCATAAGGATACAGTTAGTGGCACTACATCACCATGACACTTGTATTTAGCCATGCTAAATGCTGCTGTTTATATGATGTGATGCACAGGGCCATTCCTACAAATAAAAATGGATATTGACCTCGGAAACCAACACATGGGATATGTTCCTTTCTTTTATACAAAATAGCGAGAGCTTGCTTGAAAACAGCTGGAAAGATGAAGCCCCAAACTTAACCTGGAAAATGTAACAAAAGCCTATGCGATTGTTGCCAGTTGCAATCGGGAGCGCTATACAGAAAACCCCAATTTCGACCGGTTCTGACAGCAGGCCAGCGCACGCTGCAGCGGTGGAAGTTTTATTTATTTAGAGTTGCTTTAACAAACTTCCAGAAAAAAAGTCACCAAAGAGCAAAAATTGGTTGTCTTTACAAAATTGACTTTGTTCGATTTCCAAGCTGTTACCATGACTCCAAGCAAGCAATACGCACAACAACTGTTTGCAGTTGAGACACTCCCTTGTACTCCTGTTGTAATTCACAAATGGGCTTGCTTTATATCTAACCATGTTTTTTTCTGATGCGGTTATTTAATGTTAAATCCATATTTCATATAATGATTCATATCTACCACATGATATCCCCTCTTTGCAGTTTGCTTTGGAAACATGTCTGAGTCCTCTATTTACTGAGCCATATTTCCTAAGCTTTAGTTGCCAGACTGCCACTCACAAACATACACAAAGTGTTGAATATCCTAGCGTAAAATTAGATCGGAAACATAAGGCGACACATTGGACAGTCATCAAGACAACCAATGAAAATCAAGTATGGAGAACTCAGGTTTTATCTTCAGATGCGCTTTCCAACAATGTCTTAGTGTGTACATGTTTACAATCAGATATTTTATTTTTCAGGGTTGAGTTAACAGTTGAAGCTCAGAAATAAACTCTTTTTCTTGAGTATCATTAGCATCATGCTAAAATGTGAAATTCAAATTTTACCCGGTAACAGCTGCACACAAATAGACTCATATTTTCTCTCCTGAGGCTATGTGTGACATAAGTCTTCCTCCTGTGCTGTCTGTATCATCCACTGTCTGACTCTGGGTGGGTGAAAGGTGGGGAGGTGGGTGACGTGTGGGTGGAGTAGGTAGGGAGACAAGGGAGGCCTGAGTGGGAGGCAGGAGTGGCGGCATGACTGGGAGAGAGAGAGAGAGAGAGAGAGAGAGAGAGAGAGAGAGAGAGAGAGAGAGAGTTGAATCAAGGTTCTTGAATTCTTGAATTCAACTAGACTGGGGAGTGGGTTCAGGGATCAGGTGGATGGTGAACTTGCTGAGAGGAAACTGATCTCTTGTCCTCTTCTTCAATAAGGAACGGGTGTCAGAAGTGTTGCACGGCAACAAACTCGTCTACAAATTCCTGCTCATTGGGCTGTGCAGCCTGTATAATATATGAAATTCCATGTTTTTTTATATGGGGTAGCAGATTGTGGCGTGTGTGTGTGGCTGATATGAGTATCTGTGTTGACACAGTCCACATAGATTAAAATAATACAGATAGAATTGAAATGTAGATGTAACATTGCCAGCTGTGTATTTTGTGTGTGCACAATCTTTTTTTGTGCGCAAAATTTATACAGGCTTGAGCCAAGAGCTCTTTGAAAGGACATGAAGGACATCATGTCACATAAAATAAGACTGGCCTTCATTGGGCTATTATTATATTATATGTTGAAAGCACTGTTTTATCATTTTATTTTATGCATAGTTTTCTGTAGAGCCTCATTGTATTAATGTATTTGTCAGAGACAATGCAGAAAACATTGTAATAGGTTACAGTAAACATGGAACAGATGTGTTGCATATAGGATTTCTAGCCAAGGCTAATTTGCGACCACTGTCCCTGGTTAGGCTTTTCTACTTGGTCATTACATATCATCATTACCACAAATACGTTAGTTCAAATAAACACATACTAAGTAGTGACATTTTTCACATGACCGTACAATAATACAATCGATGATCGCAGGTTTGGTTTAGTTTCGGCCAGTGTTTCACCTTTCCATAGGTCCATTAGAAGTCGGCTGTGGGCGGGGCTAGCTGTGGAGAGCGGTTGTCTGCAGACAGCGGGGGTGAGGGAGACGGCACTGGGGACCCTTTGTGGAAACGCCTCCATGTTGAGCACAGTCATTAAAGCAGATGAGTGCAGGAAAGGATTAAGAAGAGATAGCATCAACAGACATGCCTCCTGTCCTCAGGGCAGGACCACACATGTTAACACAGCACACGCGGGCACGCACCCACGTACACATGTGCACGTAGACGTGCACGCATGATCCACGCACAACCCGTCCCGTACAGATACACACGTACAGATGCTCACACACACTCGTACACATTTATCATCAACATTTAAGTCCCAGAAAGGACTCCATTTACAACCAATGGCCCTATCAATAATTGTAATATAACATCATCATATTGTCATTTTAAATCACACAAAAAGCAGATAGATTGCAATAGCTCATGATAATAATAATGCTAATAAAAATGTCTGCTACAATGTCTGGCTCCTTATCTATTAGCCCGAGATGACTCTGATCTTTACAGCTGCTTGGCGTCCATCACGGACCGCTCACCCACCTGTAAAGTCATTAGCCTTGCAATATAGCGTTGTCACATAGAAACACCCCCCCCCCACACACACACACACACACACACATAAATCACAATAAAACGTAATAAATGAAGGCTTAGCCATTAGAAAGCCAGATACCAACCCTCAGGGTTGATATCTGTCAACCCTGAGGGTTGATATCTGGCTTTGACAGACTCAGGGATTATGCTCTCTGCTTGGCTGTGGTTAACTATGACAGACTGGTAAATAGCTGCCTTATCTTTAAACTGGTTAACCACATGTTTTTGAATTCTCAGAACATATTATCAATAAGGGCAATAGGGATACTGAAGAATATGTGGACAACCTTGGCGATAACCAGGACTCACATGAGGGATGTATATGAGGATCTTGGAGATTGTGTGAGGACAATAAGGACAGTCATGTATATGAGGACCTTGAAGATTGCGTGAGGACAATGTGGACAGTAATATTCATGAGGACCTTGACGATTCTGAAGAAAATGAGCACATCCATGTATATGAGGACCTTGGAGATTGTGTGAGGACAATAAGGACATTAATGTATATCAGGACCTTGAAGATTGTGTGAGGACAATTAGGGTAGTCAAGTGTATGAGGACCTTGAATATTGTGTGAGGACAATAAGGACACATGTTTTTGGAGGACCTGAGGACTATATGAGGACCTTGAAGTCTTGAAAATGAGGACAGTAAGGAATACGGGGTGCTTGAGGTCAGTAAAGAATTTGAGGACCTTGAGGAAAGTATGGAATAAGGGGACAGTGAGGACGTGCCTGCGAGCAGCTCCACTACTCCCATGTGTCTATTAACATAATTATCCCCAACTCGCCCCATCGATCTAAGATAAGGCGTCTTCGTCATTCTGCAGTTTTTGTGTAGGTTACCATGACGGCATCAAGTTGTTTTTTCTGTTGTATGATGGGATGCTGCTTTAGGACACAATTAATCCACATTGTTAAGGTCGTCCAAACTCATTTCCTGTTTTTCTTCAGTAACAGCTGGTCCGGAAAAGAAAAAAGGGCGTCACAAACATTCGGAAAACAGAAAACATCTCTCGGTAGTGAGTTGTCTAAATATGAGATTTTTGAACACAGCAATAGCAAGTACACAACAATTATCAATAGTATGCTTCAATGTGACCCATCTACCATGTGACCCATGTCCCAAGAATGTTGAATCGCCACAAAATGTGGTCTTGTTGAAAACAGAGCACATCACGTCTTTATTTTCAGTCATAATTGACAGGGGTCATTGGGCGTATGCTAAGTATGTCGCTGTCTGCACCCTGGGCTGAATAACTGAGGTGTTTCTCTAACCCTAATCCTTCCTAACCATTCATGAAACAATTCTCAAGTTTGCTGAATGTAAACTTTGCATAAAACAACAAGCTCTTTGTGAAAGAAAAGGATAAACAGACAGAGGAGGAAGGAGGACATTCCAACAGACAAAGCTGGAGCCAAACAGCCGGTTGGGTGGTGAGGGACAGGTGAGGAGGCAGAAATATGCGTTCTTTTTTTATTTATTTCCTCTCTCGAGCCACGTTACCGACTGGCGGTTTCCATGCCCAGTCGTACCCCTGACCCCAATTTCAGGTGAGAAGCGGTCCCGGCACACCAATGAGAAACACGTTCTGGTAATTAATCTCACGGCGTTTCAAAAGGACAACCGAAGTACAATCACCCATCCGACTTCATGCATGTGTTAACAATGTCACATGCCTTCCCTCAATCAAGTCATCATGCTAATCCAACACTTCACTTCCCCACAATGTCCCTCATTTTAATTCCGCCAGTGTGTGGAAGAAAGCGGCATAATAAATAGGTGCAGTTGTACTGCCCTTCACAGGAGTTAGTGGACTAGGAGTGTCCTGGAGTGTACTCTCTAGCTAGCTCATTATATGGTATAAATATATGCCATTTGGTGGACACTTTCATTCACAATATCTGTACAATACAACAGCATGGGTCGGCCGAGTGGGAATTAAACCCATAACTGTGACGGTGTTAATGTCACGCTCTACCGGTTGAGCTACGCTAGGAAAAGAGTTCATGATGTCTACAGGCCAGGCCGAAATAGAAATAGAAAGGTGTTAGAAATTGAATAGATATTAAGTCTGTATCATTTAGTTCTAATATACATCTTATAGTATAAAATATCTGATGTTAGCGACCATACTTAAAATATATAAATATCATGAATATTCTTGTAAATTAAATGACTTGCAATCTCTGTGGATGCTACTGAACAGCAAAGCAAGGTTTCTCCTAACCAAAGACAACCACACTTTAAAAAGTTCTGCATGCAGAGTCCATGAACCACTTCTCAGAACAGATTTGGCAGTTTATCTTCGTCAAACGGTAGCCTATGCAACAGGGATAATTGGGGCAGTGACCCCTGGCATTTGACTCCATTGATCTTACAGGATCGATTGAAAATAAGTTTGAGCCAGCAATTTACTCTCATTGTTTGACGTAATGAAGCATCAGCACTCCCCTTTGTATTAAACCTATGTGACAATGTATTGAACTATTGGCATTTTAAAGAAAGGAGGGCTGATATGTTATTCTGGATATGGTCCAGAATAACTTGGAATAAATGTTCCCATTAGTAGCTTGATAGCCCGACTACCACTACAGCTACTACAGAGGATAAGTAGGTCTCCATCAATTTGATGACTTAAATAAGTTGTTGCCGGTGGCTCTTACATGATATCAGTATTAAAGAACAGGTGAGATGCCTCATAGTGGTTTGTGGTAGTTCACTAAATATGAGGAGAACAACTAATGGATAACTAATAATGTGTATTTGGAAACACAAGAGCAACACTACTCTTTGCATTTTTCACATGATGACACTGACTGAAATGAGTATCACTATAGTAGTTTTGACCATATGCTGAAATCAGAGACAATCAGATTAAACCAAAAATCAATAGTCTGTCAATGGTGGATATCCTGGGACGTTATCCCAATCCCGATCACTGGAATGTTCCAGCACAATATTTCATCTCAATCTCCACCATGTGTTCCAAGAAGCTCAGACCTTTTATTAAATCGATTCAATCATATAATAATAAATATTTCCCATATCAAGTATGGGGATATCTTAAAAATGCGCAACCTTTACTGGTATCAGGAGAGATATTTTCCAGGCTGTGGTCATAGAAGGTAAACTGGGATCAGAACTAATTCGGTTGTTTTTACTTGGAAGACGGGTCTTGAAGCGGGTTTTCACTTCACTCCGAGTTTGGTTTCACCTGATTGTTTAATTATGCAGAGATGACATAATCCGTGAGTCATTTAGAAGAATCAAATGACGTTGACTGTTTAGCTGTTTGAAGAATGTGGCTGCCAGTTCATTGTTTGCTTTTTTTGACATTGATGCTTTGTATAAAAAAATCTTCAAGAAGTGTTGCTCAGGATTTCTGTGAGTTGCTCCTCCGCATCTGTTTTAAATGCTGTTTACTACCATGGGATTATGCCCCCGCAGCGGAGTCTACTTTCTCTAGGTGTGTTTCACGGAGAAAGACCGAGCGTGACACAGCAATTCCTATTGTCAGACTCAACTCAAACCTTCGCCATTAATGTGACTGTGATGCAGACCAGACCGGTGAAACTGTTTAGAAACCATCTGTCAGGGTGGTACGCTCTACCTCTGCAGCGCATGCCAGACTGCCCGGGATTTAGAGACGAGAGCACAGTCCATGCTGGCAGCCTCACGCACTATGAGCAAAGCAATAACAATTTGTATGTCAGAAGAAGTACTCCTTTTCTTTTTTTCAGAAGTGTGGTCACTCTTCATCTACAGCCCCCCTGCCGCTTAACGAAAACAGTTTTATTTAGTCTGTTTGTGTTTATTTGAAATTCCATTTCACTTTCTGCAGCAGAAACAACAGCAGTACAAGTGGCATTGTATGATCGCGAGACAACTAGTACTACGAGCAAAATACCCAAAATACATTGAATACACCTGTATTCAACGTATTTAGGAATTATATCCAGTCAGTCCTCATCCCATATAATGTCACTTCTCCCGGAGACCACAAGTTGTACAGCGATCATTTGGCATCATCAGTTGATGAAACTTTTCTTTTTCAAAGCATGTCAACGAAAAGTCTCTCTTTTCTAGCTCCCTGAACCCATAGCTCATTTGAGTACCACATGTGTGTAGACATTTTCCACGACTCCACCCTACCTGTAATGGCTCACATCCCAGAGAGAGAGAGAGAGAGAGAGAGAGAGAGTCTTTGCTCATTAAAGGGGCAAAGTCGATGTTCTTTTCTCGATGCCTGCCATGTCCCCCATCCCATTTTGCCATATTTGCTCATTCCACATGTGGTCTTATTGGCTGGCGTCTTTCAAGCTGCCCACTCTATTTCCAAGCTGTCCAGCAGAAGGGTTGAAGGTTTTTTTTTCATTTGGTAGCCAACAGGCATTTTAGTTCGGTCATGCCTGCTGCCAGATGCCTTCAAAGTGTTATGGACTTGGCCTCTCTTGAGATGTGGCACATCAGCTAAGATGGGGTACACACATGAAAAATCTTATACAAATACAGGAAGGGGGAAGGTTGTGTCTTTTCAGAAAATACCAGTTGCACCTGTTGCTGTTGAAAAACAGAAAGGTTGTATATCTGCTAATGAATGTTTGTAGTTTGGTGAGTTTGATAAAAGAGCCTATCGAGGAAGGGCGTCTCTGTGCATTAGGCTATGTTGTGATTTGTACAACAATAACCTACAATAACCTGATAAAACAATCAAAAATGTGTTGACCTGTTACATTAACATTTAAAGGACCGTACCAGTTTAAATTTGTATGTATTCCTTTGATCTTTTTGCGCACAGCTTTGACTAGAACTACATAGCTAGTCATTGCCGTCCACAATGAATAAACCGGAAATGACTGCCAAATCCAGTTTTCATCAACTTCTAAATGGTTGTGCTCTAGTATAATAACAACAACAACGAAAAAGTAATAAAAATAGTATTGAATTCCATTCTGGCACACCAAAACTTTAATCTGTTCACAGCCTCTCCACAGAGGCTGTAAAGTGTGCGGCTGTTTATTTCACCCGCTTTAATCTCCAGGAGGAAAACAGAGCTCTACATCCAGTTGGATTTCAGGAGGGATAATATACAGCGGAGGAAGGAGTCACAAAGCATTTTAAGTGTCAGTGGTGCAGCAGTGAAACCTTAACATTAAATTGAAGGATTCTGCACTTTTCTGTACTTCGTCTTCCATATTTCATAGGGACTTTTATTGGGGGCGCAACTGGTCCGCGGCCATGAGTTGGATACACATGAAAGAGTTGGATGGATCACAGTCCTACAGCAAGCACAATTCTGCATAAAAGTTGCATTTAGAAGTATCACTAACTCTGATACAGAAGATTGTAGCACAGTGTACAGTGGAGAGTGGGAAACGGCAAACACTGCTCACATACTGTATATTACATAAGTTATATCAACTTTTCATAGTTAGAGATTCGAGATTTTCTACTTTGTTATTTAGCAAATGATTTTATCCAAAGGAACTTACACTGAATTCAGATGCGTTCAGTCATAAGGAGCTGGTAGGGTTTATAGGCATGTTGGTCACAGATGCTTACAGGTATGAGGTTTTTCCTTTGGCATTTTTGGCTGCGGTGAGTCAAACCATGCCACACTGATTTGCATTTCCATTACCAGTTTAAATGCGCCGTGTTGTGTGAGTCGTGCTCAAGCATGTGGACACTCTTTGGATTTGGGCAAAAGCGCGGCCCTGACCCCGCCTCCAAGCGGGTTGCGGTGAGGTATGGCACACGGATTGGACCAGACGTCTGCCAGTCCGCGTTCCGTAGACGGGATTCGTCGTTATTCAGTGCCATGTTTAAAAAGCCTGTCAGACTGTACTTGTTCATCTGTTTCAACTGCGAACAACTCCAAAAAAAAGGGGAGAAAAATAGAATGGCAAGCACATAGTTTGTCAAGCAATAAGCTGCTTTTAAACGTCATCGACTCAAGTTGAGCGCGTTGTCAGTGAAAGACACACCTTCAGGCGGGCAGCCCTGTTGAAGTGGAGATGCAAATCCCTGCCGCGCTGGGCTGAGGCACTGAGTCAAACCAGGCCAGCACAGTGTATTATGGAAAAACCCCCAGTAGACTACGGACGTGGGGGAGCAAACCCGGAAACCCACTGAGCTTAAAACATAACACTAACAAGAGGGTTCTGGTTCCAAAGGGTGGGATTTCAAACCGGGAGCCAATGTGGAGGGGGTGTGCTGGTAGACCCTTTTCACAGAGGCAGTAGGACAAACACAGGTGTCGCTCATGACACTACCAGGGCACGGGTAGTGGGCTTGTCCTCACTAGTTCAGTCTACTAACCGTGCTCAAGCACATAAAGGTAGTAGACCCATAATTGTGTTAAATAGTGTTTTGAGCCTGTGTTTGTCCAACGATGAGACCGCTGTTAAAACGGTCGATAATTGTAGATATGTGATTTGTAGATTGGGATTGCTCCGTTTACTTCCTGCTTCCTCATGTTATGAATGGTGGCGTGAGTAGAGAAGTATTGCCGTAGTATTTGTCATCTACTCACTTTCTACTCTCCCGCCGTAGTCTGTGACCACGTCCATAGAAGCCCTTCTGCAGGAATCAGGGGCCAGATTCACACAAGTATCATGTATGAAGTATCATGTATGAAGTATCATGATCAAGTATCATGTATGAAGTATCATGTATCAAGTATCATGTATGAAGTATCATGTATGAAGTATCATGTATCAAGTATCATGTATCAAGTATCATGTATCAAGTACCATGAGGTCCTTCTGGAGAAGTTTCCTTAGAAGAAGTTCTGTGGAGAAGTTATTTTATTTCATTCTTAAGAACTTTTATTACGTAGTCTCACTGTCGGGCCATGTTTGTGGATAAGTGAACATCAAGGTGATGAACAAATGTCTCTATCTATATAATAATAATAGTATTAATAATAATAATAATAATACAAATAATGAATAATAATAATAATGTCATGCAAATGTTGAATCAGTGAGTAGCAACACCTTATAAAGGGATGAAACAATTTAGTAAATAAAATCAATTAAAACCATGAAATCAATATTATCAATTAATATCAAGGCATTACTTCTCAATGTGACAACTTAAGACAAGCAAAATGTTATCTTAAAGTTAACAATAAATCAAGAAGAAATTTAAAATCTTAGTTTTCACTTATCCCATTTAATCTTACATTTTTTTCTTAAGAAATTAGGAAGAAATATCTGTGGGTGAATAGCAGTTTTTCTTAACTTTCTTCATAAGAATCAATCTAAAGAAAACAAACAGGTACTTTTGTGAATCCACCCCCAGATCTCCATGGAAGCGTTGTTCCTCGTGGACGCTGGCGATCACGTGGCAACTGCTGCAGACGTGTAGGCAGGAGTCACACTGGGAATGGAAAGTTGTTCTCCATATAGCACTGTGAGCTGAACTGTAGCCTCACCAGGCCTGGGCACGTCTCAGGACGCCCCCATAGACAACCCAAGCAAATACAAAACAAATAGGCCTATGTCCACGGATGACCACTGCTTTCAACATTAAGCAGCATTGGTTTTTATAGAAACCATCTTTCTTTTCTTTTTGTATTATTTCACAGATGGTGACTTTGGTAAAAAACATTATAATATAAATACCTGAATCAAAAAATGGACCAGCTTTATACATTACACACAAAAAACCTCAACGCAGGGCAACAGCTTTTCAGCATGTGTCGCTTGGTGTGTCGCTTGGTGTGTCGCTTCCCCCTTGGTGTGACACACCACTCTCCCCCATGATATGAGCACTGAGATATCATTGTTACTATAGTGGAATAATCACAATGGTCCACTGATTGCATATAGATGCGTAAACCTTGCCCGAAAAGATTATGCCCTGTGTTGAGGTTAAGCTGGTCCATTTTGTATTTTTGTATCCATATTATCTGTGGAATAATTCAAAAAAAAGAAAGATGGTTTCTTACAAAACCAATGCTGCTTAATGGTAAAAGCAGTGGTCATCCATTGACATAGGCCTACTTGTTTTTTATTCGCTTGGATTCTCTAAACTTGATGACTTGATGAGTCTTCTGTGTGGCACTAAGGAGGTGTTTGTTTATTAGCATATTTGTGAATTTGAATGAATTTAACGCTACTGTAGGTAAGAATTGAAAGTTGTAAAGAGAGAGAACAGAAGAGAGCAAGATTTTGAAACTAAACAACAAAAATAAACGTCCCCTCTCTCTCTGCTCCCTCCCTATGTTTCTCCGCCATTGACAAGTGATTGACAGGCAAGATGGATTTCCGGAACCAATCAAGGAGCAGATTCCCTGATTGGTCAGAAATGAGCCGGGAGCGGTCTTAAATCTAAATGGTCTCATACAGAGGCAGGCATGCAGTCAACTCAAAACAGATACTCTCACAGCGCATTTCACTCACTAATAGCTGATGGATGGTCGGCTGTTTCTAACAAATTACACGCAAATAATATCTCTTAAATCTTACCTACAGCAGCTTTAATTGTATACCCCCAGGAAACACAGAGAATAGTGGATTTGGTTTTAATCTACATCATTATGTAGCCATACAAACAAAAACACACCTGTGGCCATGACTAGTATTTCGGCGGTTTTCTATGTTTTTCTCAGAAAAAGTGAGAGAATTAAAGTGAGAGACTACAGCGCTTCATGATGTTTGTCATACTGCCAAAGCCAGGTTTCCCCACTGAGTGTGCAAACGTCAGTGATGAATAACGAGACACAAAGTCAATAAACAACTTACTAAGAACGCTGTCGGACTCGAAGACTCGATGTCCACACATCTTTGCGATAAAGACGGCATGGGCTGTAGTTCATAAATGAAACCACCACATAGCTCAATAAACTAGAACCACAACAACCTTATGCTTGTGCTTAAAAATCCAAGTTTTGTTTAATGACTTGTTTTTTTTCTTCGTTCAATATATATATATATATATATATATATATATATATATATATATATATATATATATATATTCATATATGTATATATATATATTATTCCTACAAACACATGGTTCTCAGCACTTTGAATAAAATGTTCACTTTCCTCTGTAAATCAAGAAAGCTAGGAACATTCTACGGTGAAAAACAAAAAAACACAAGTACATAAATGGCCAAAAAAAACAAAACGATTTGAAAAGACAGGAAACAAACGGAGAGACATGAAAAATAACTAATTTGATAAGATTTAAAAAAACAACTTCTATATCCTGTACAAACACTATGGCCCAATAATTTAAGAAAATAGTGTCTCTAAATCGTCCGTATTGCTTTGTACCTCCACCGTTTGCCCTTTTAGGCACGAGGCAAAGTCCTGTGCAACAACCAATGCAGTTCCAGTGACTGCCACACGGGGCTTTCATGAATCCAACTGTTTATCCGTTGACGAGAGTTATCGCGCCAGAGGTCGAGGGGTCGGCCCACGGCCATCGTAGTGTGTGGGCAAGGTTAAAAGAGAAAGTCCTTTTTTGGCAGTCTCAATTCATCTGCAGTTGCTTTTCCCGCGTTAGCTTTTCGTGTTCGTCATGTCGTTTTGGCAGTAACAATACAAAGAGAAGGGATGTTCACACGACTACAGTACTGTAACTCCTTATGTAAAACCAAGGTATTTTTTTTTACCATTATTACTCTCTACGGTATTATTACTAGGACTATCACCATCACAGATAGACCAAGTGCATTGTGTGTGTGAGTGTGTGTGTGTGTGTGTGTGTGTGAGTGTGTGTGGAAGGAAGAGTGAATGTATGTGACGATTTTGTCATCTGCTCAGCTGTGTGCATATGTTTACGTGTGTGTGCGTATATTCATGTGTGTGTGTGTGTGTGTGTGTATGCATCTGTATGCGTGTGTATGCCTGTGGGTTTGTCGTCAGTGTGTGTTCAGTGCTCAGAGCTTGTCTTCTCGAAGGAGAAGCTGGGTAGCGTCAATAGCTTGGGGTTGGTGTTGTGGGGAGCGCCCGTGTCCTGGCCCGGCCCCGGGCCCTCGCCGCCGGCCCCCAGGTCACAAGAATCCTTGGAGTCACTAGAGGGCGCCCTCCTCCTCAGGTGGCAGGTCTCCCGACTGGGCAGCTGCGGAGGCATCCCCGGGCCGCCCGCCCCGGCCAGAGGCGAGTGCCGCCCCCCCCGAGGCGCCAGCCCGTCCGGCGGGTCCACCGAGATGCACGGCGGGCTCATCTTCTTCTTGCGCCGCGGCGAGGGGAAGGGGGCGGGCGTGGAGGAGGCCTGCAAGCCGTCGACCCGCAACGCGAAGCCCGCAGAGGCGGCGGCGGTGGAGGCGGCGACGCCGCCGCGCCGGGGGCTGGAGGGTGACGCCGAGGGACACACCTCCACCGAGTGGCGCCGCGGGTCGTCCAGCCAGGAGGATGGGTGCGGGAGCAGGGTGCCGCGGCCCTGCGCGTCGGCACTGTGGAACCGCTTCAGCTGCTGCGCGGGTGGACTGGGGACACCGCATAGCCGCGCTGCCACCCGGTCGTACCGGTCGTACTCCCCCGCCGCACTGCCGTCGGCGGCCGACTCAGAGCGCGGCTCCGCCAGGCCGTCGCCATAGGCCGCGGCCGTCCCAGTGATGAAGGACACCTCGCGGTCCGTCTCGGCCGACTCGTCCCGCGGCCGCCACTGCTGCTGCTGCTGCCGGGTGGGGGGCGAGGGAGGCTTGGGGAGGTGTGTGGGGGAAGCGCGGAGCGACGTGGGGGAAGAGTCCGGGGAGTAGGGGGTCGGGGTGTTGTTGGGGCAGCGCGGGTCGCGAGGGAGCCGCACACTAGCGCTGCCCACGGGTCGCATTGGTCTGGGGGCGGTGGCGGGGACCGGGCGCAGGGCTGGCTGCTGTTGCTGATGCTGGAAGGGGTGGGGGGAGGCAGAGGATGGGGGGTCGGCCGAGTCGGGCTCATAAAGGACCAGAGAGGCCATGTTCACGATCCCTGCAACCACGCTCTCGCCTGCGTCAAACCACAGGACCTCCTGAGAGTCAGTAGACACAGCCACCTGGTGGGGAGGGGTGGGGGGGGGGGGAGTTGCGGGAGTGGAGTTGAGTGGGGCATCGTAGGACGGGAGAGACGGAGGGAGGTAGACAGGTCATGAGAAGAGAATGGAGGAGAGGGAGGAGGAAGAGGGTCAAAGGGAGACCAAGGGGGTTTTGGGTTGGGGGGGGGGGGGGGGGAGGGAGGGAGGGGAGGGAAGGGGTTAGGAAGGATGAGAGTGGGAGAGTCAGTTAGTCATGAGGCGATCTGGTACCCACTGGTCTGGTGGGTGGGTGGGGGTAGGGGGGGGGGATGACCAATAGAGGTTTGGGTCAGAGTTCACCGGCCAGCCAGCATTGCTCCCCTTCTGCATCCCTTGGTGTCTGTTGTAAGTTTTATGGCCCTGCACTGCAGTGTTTTGCAGCTGCAGCAGACACAGAGGCCCGGGGGGGGCGGACGGTGACAGTGTACTCTGAGCCAGACCCCTGACCTTTCACCCATTAAACCCTCACACCATGCCATGGGAGGCAGCAGCAGCAGGACCGTCTGCTGGCATCGCCTGCCGCCTCCCTTTTCAGAGACTAATACTGTCGATTTTGTTGGGTATACACAATCTAACTTATTAACCAACCCAATGACATAGAAAAAAAGCGTGATAAAAAGAGTAAGGGGTGTGAAGGCGAAGGGGCAGAGGAGGGATTAGCAGATGACTTGCGGTTCGCGGACGAGGGATTAGTTGCATAATGGTATGTGAAACGTGTTTGAACGTCCCAATGCAATCCAAAGAGCGTTTGAACATTAGTTTGTGGTTATCCCGAATAATGACCTCACAAGGAACTGCAGAAGGAAGATAAAACACGGGTCCGTGTGTTTTCGATATATATATATAAGCGTCCGCTCCTCGGAGCGGTGAGCTGGCATCTATGTTGCCACAGCGACATCTCGTGGTCGTAGACCGCAATGCCGCACGCTTGAGCGTTTTACGGCGCTACTGCAGAGAATACCAATACCCAGCTGCATAACAAAGTGATCCATTATAAAGAGGACACAACAGCACAGTCGTACACATGTAGGCTCTACTCTATGCTCTGCAACTATTCTACCGTTTTATGGTCCACAATGCTCTTGTGCTCTGTATAAAACGTTAAGGACAGAACAGAACTGTTCTGTGGCAATTCCCTGAGTAGTAACGTTAGCGGTGTAGTAAGTGCACTGCATTGCCAATTGAATCCCATGGGCCAAATTGTACACCTATTCCACTGACTTGAATACATCTGATATATCAGTGTATCCATTGAATGATGAACCGGTCATTTGCTATCATTTGCAATAAAGAGACAGTACCTGTTTGAGGTAATTGATTGGTCTAGAGAACCAGCAGTTTTTGCTGTACTGCGACTTAATTGAGTTGAGCAAAATGCAACCTTTTTTTTTTCTAAGAACCGCAGGGGTGACGGATGCATTGCGGACGATGGTTAGCAGCAGACACACACACTCACACACATCTATATGAGTTTACTGGGAAGGGGGAGACAGAGACAAGGAATTTCAGTGTTTTTCCTGTGTGGCCCTGTGTGCGCACCGTCTGGGTGTCTGTCCGTATGTCTGTCTGTCTGTCTGTATGTCTGTCCGTCTGTCTGTATGTCTTTCTGTCTGTCCCAGTCTGTCTGTCTCTGACTGTATTTCCGTTGGTACGCTGATGATGAGGGCGAAATCCGTCGTGTGCGTGAAAAAGGATAGCTAGTGGCTAGCGCTTAGAGCTACGAGTGGCTGGCTAGTAGCTGTAGTCTGTGCCAGCAGTGGTCCTGCGGCCCCTTTCAGGAGCAGGAGTATCGGTGTCTGAGCAAGGCCTCGGGGTCTGGGGGTCTGGGCACCCCGCTGAGCTGAGGTCAGCCGATGTGAGAGACGTGCGACGTGAACGTAAAGCGACAGCGCGGACAGGCGGTGGACACACGGGACGTAGGGCAGGCAGAAAAGAGAGAGAGAGAGACAGAGAGAAAGAGGAGGAAGAGGAAGAAGAAGAAGAGGAAGAGATGATTGACAGGCGTGTACAAGGTAGAGTGGTAGGAGGAGGAATTGTGTTAAGGTTTAGGATAGGTTGTAAAGACAAACACAGAGCTGCCATAACATCAAAATCGTCACAAAACATTTAGTTTGTCTTTTAGGATAGACTGGTGCTTAAAACTGGGTGATAGGAAGAGAAAACATATACCACAAAACTACCCTAGAAATTAGGAATATAATTGTATGTAAGAAATATTTGTAGATTTTAAGAAACTAGGCCTTTAGAGGTATATCACAACCTAAAAACTACCATGCAACGAACCAAGGGTTAGGGTTGGATTCATTCACGTTGGATTCTGAATGCATAAGATAGATATCCATATAAACCTGGGAATGGCATGTGTGTCTACTGACCACATGTGACTACTGATCAGGTACTGTAGCGCAGCGCGGCCGCGCGCGGTTACCTGTCTACGGAGCGTGCGGCTGAAGGTGTGCGTGCGCCGCGGCGGTGGCAGGCGCGGGGCGCTCTCCGAGTCGGAGTGGCTGTGGGGGCTGATGGGCCTGAAGAGATCGGTGGGGACCGCCAGCCGCCTGGGCAGCCCCACATCTTCCTCCTCCTGCTCCTGCTCCTGCTCCTCCTCCACCTCCTCCTCCTCCTTACTGGGCTTGGAACGGATCGAGCTACAAGAGCCTGTTCCGCCCACCAAGGTCACCACACAACACACAAGAAGTTGCACTTAAAGGATCATTGCTGGAACGAGGTGCATGCTTCTCTGCGTTGCTAATATGCACACAATGAGCACCATTTGTGATGTCACAAATATGCTGAACTGTCACAGCCCGATATGACCGCGAGAGACGTTTTTCTGACACGGTAACCACAGAACCAAACACTAAAGCACGTTACCTAATCTGGGGACTCTGGGGACATCTGTGTGCTGCGGCCCGCGGACCTGAGGGGCGCCTGGGGGCTGCGGAGGGAGGAACATGTAGCTGTCGTTGGGGAGCGAGTGTGTGCGCCCCACAGCGCACTTCCTGACGCTCAGCAGGTGGTCCTCCGTAAGACCCTCCTCGTCCACCTCCTCCGTCTGGAGAGGAAGAAATACAGGGACAGAGAGAGAGAGACAGAGACAGAGACAGAGACACACACACACACAGAGTCAGTACTTCAGTGTCAAACTGGGCCTACTACCTAATGAAATGTCTCCTTTTTTTCGTCTCTTTATTTCTAACGCATACCCAGCATGTAGCAAGCCATGAAACACACATTGCTAGACAGCAGCAGTTGCATCGGTACCCATAAACATATAATAGGAAAGCGACAAACAGGATTGTTGTACTTGGACAGACAGACGAACAGACATAATTGTTGCACTAGACAGAAAGACATACAGATCCAGAGCTGGCACAGATCAAAGACCCAACGTCGTCTCTTGACCGAAACGTCCAAGCTCTTCTCATTGGGTGAAGTGAGAAAAGGGGAGGAGCCTATGTGTCATTTTAAGTGTCAGCCTTCGGTGAAGTTTTGTGTGTGGAAACCCGCTTGGTGCACAGCATGTGGCAGCCTGGAGATGTGTGCCACTACATGGACAAACAAAGGAACCAGGGGTTTGATTGACACACGACAGCGCTACTGACCCCCCCGCCCTCCTCCACACGCCTAAGCACCCGCCCCTCTTCACAACCCTTCACATACACATGTAAGATTGGATAAAAAATACAAAGACAGACATAAGGAGACAAAAGGAGATATCACAACACAGAGCCAGAGGACTGGCAGGAGAAGAAGGAATTGAGACAAAATTGTGAGACACACACAGAAAGCTGAGAAGGAGAAGAAGACAAAGAAAGAGAGAGAGAGAGAGAGAGAGAGAGAGAGAGAGAGAGAGAGAGAGGAAGGCACAGCACTACTCTATTGGGCTGGAAGGTAAGCAGACACTGGGCTGAAAAGATGGAAGGTCAAAAATAATACATTAATTGAACAAAAAGTAGAGAGAGAGCGAGAGAGAGAGAGAGAGGGAGAGAGAGAGAGGAGCAGAGAGCCACAACCTGGTACCCAGGGTAAGGGGCGGTGCTTTTGGCTTCCCCCTGTACTCACACTCGGGGCTCATTCCCTCCTTTTATTCAACACACCCCATCAATTAACAACACTCCAGCCAATTACCAGCCACTCTGTAAATGCAGACTTCAGCAATAACAACTCCAACTAACACACTCTTATTCCAGAGTGAAGAAGTGTTAGCAATGAATTAACACCTGACCACCGTGCCATCGATCACGTTGTGTCGCTGCGAACGAGGGGCTGATCAGAACGCCGATGAGACAAATTGGTTGTTAATTAACCTTGCTCCGCCCTGCAGGGTTAGTCTGGCGTCGCGGAGGTGTCCGCTGGGACACATTTATGGATAGATGCCACAGGAGCGGCGCGTGTCAGCGGTTAATTGACTCACTGTGCGGAGTAAGCCTATTGAGGCCCCCGATCGCACGACTCACGGATGACATCGACGTCCAGGGTGCTCTGCCAAGTCAACGGCGGTCAGCAACGCAAAAGCGGCGAGCTAAACGCTTGGTTCCCAACATTGATAAGCATTACAGCCAAGAAACATCCTGCGTGATCCAGACCTTGGCCTGGATCACGCAGGATGATCAGCTCACAGGCTTTAGCTCTAGCTTTACATGAGCATACTGTATGAGCGTGTATGAGCCAGTCGATGCGTAATCAGTGGCAGCACTTTGAGGTTAAGTTGAGTCTGAGGAACAGGTGGATTCAAAAAGTCCCACCCCGGAAGATAAAACACCACGAGGGAAGAGGGGGAGAATGCGAGGAGAAAGAGAAAGAGAGAGGAGGAGAACGGGAGTGGAGAAGAAGGGGAGAAGAGGAGAGGAAGAGGACAGGGGAAGAGAGAAGGCTTAGATGAGGAGAAAGGGGAAGACGGACGACAGGAGGGGAGGAGAAATGGGAAGGGGATGCGAGGAGAAGGAGAAGAAGACAACCCGGAGGAAGAGAAGGAGGCGAACGGGGGAGCAGAAGGAGAAGGGGGGGAGGGAGAGTGAGACTTGTCAATACATTGCATTCCGGACGGGTTAGAAAGAAGGAGTTAGACTGGTCCGGGGCCGAGTCCTCGGTCAGAGCTAGGGGCCAGGATTTCTCCGAGGCCAGAGACAGAGCGTCCATCTCGGCTAGAGGGATCTAGGAGCAGGAAGAGACAACGGCTGGTGAGCACAAGAAGAAAACAAACGTGCACGCGCACACACACACACACACACACACACACACATTAATGTCAAGATATAGCAATACGGTAAGGAGGATACACATGAGAAGGGACGGCAGACGATGACGATGATTATGATGATGATGAAATGGTAACACATCGTTTATCGGCTTAATCGGTTTATTTCGGTTGTTTTGGAATGGTTTCTTCTTTGTGAATGCCCTAGCATTTGCATTATATCACAAACACAACACACACACACACACACACTCACACACTCACAAAGAAATGCAAGGCCTAACGACCAGCAGAAACAGCCAGCGGGACTGAACCGTCAACGCCACAACATCGTGAACCGTGAAACACCCTTGGAAGGACGGACTTTCTGTTTCTCAAAAGGACACATGTGTTTGTCGTTGGCCGAACGGAGAAGAACAAACAGAAGGAAAGAGAAAGGGTCGAATGAAACTCATTTGGAGTAAATACCTTAGGCCTTCTCACACATCAACACACGCAAACACGCACACACACACGCAGATACGCACGCACAAGTCTCTGTTACCGTACTCTTAACTGTGTCTGGTTTTCTCTTGTGAAGCACTTTGTAACTTGGTTTTGATCAAGTGTATTATTATTATTATTATTATTATTATTATAAGAGGGAATGGGCTGGGAGTTTTAGGCTGTTTTAAGCCCTCTCTCTCTCTCTCTCTCTCTCTCTCAGGGGGGAGAGAGTCGGGGGGGGGGAGCGCATCAACCTTCGCCGCTGACGTATCAGTCCGTCCGGATGTCAGGTGCGCTTACTCCCAGAGTGACAGCGACATCTCTTATCGTGTTTAAAAGCTTCCAGACGACTGATAGTTGGTCCTCTTCTTTCTTTCTGCAATGCTAATGTGATTGGCCCAAGCTGTTCCGCCTTCAGACGAGGCGGAGAGACGACTCCATCATCCGGCGGTTCACTGGTCCATGCTCTATTGATTGAGGCATTATAATGTGGGCTTCTGTGAGAGCTTATTATCATTAAGTGTGTGCATGTGTGTGTGTGTGTGTGTGTGTGTGTGTGTGTGTTCATGCTCGGGCACGCACAGTTTTGGGGTGACTCAACAGACGCACCGCTCTCCGAGCGACTGAAACGTTCGCTTCTTCCCCTCATTGGCAACAGTTGTTCATTAGCATAAACCACAGGTATTGAACACCGCGTCGGGGACCGCTGGCTGTTTCGCATATCCGATGCGATATTACGTACGTCGCGTGTGACGTTTGATCGGGCGCGTACCATGAGCCCTGTATGTTTTTTTCGGGGGAAGTGATTGTTTTCATTGTGTTAGCTTTACAACGCTCGGTGTGTTGTGCGTCACGCTGCCAATGCATTGCTAGGATGACATCATATGGAGGATCTGAGTCACTTTCAGAGGGCTCTCAAATTGTTTGCCGTTCTATGTGCATGTGTGTGCGTGTGTGTGTGTGTGTGAAGGCTAGTGTGATACGTCTTTGCAAAAAAAATTCCATTGGCTACCTTATGCTGATACACAACCACACACACAAAAAATATATACGTACGTTATTGTGGAGGGTGTGTGTGGAGTGTGTGCTGTTGATGGCTGGTTTACAGCCTCACCTGGCCTGAGTCACACTGATTGGACTCTGGCTGGGTGGGGCTGCACACCTGTGGTGCATGAGCAATCATGGCACCACACACACTGGAGAAGGAGCCACAGTCATGACAGTTGTACCATCAGCTCGGCGAATACCAACAGCCTGAAACTCCAATAAACATCTTGAACAACATCTACCCGTGTCCTGTGCTGGTTGGAGGAGCCCCACATTGGGCGCCAGTGTGGCAGGGTTGGCCCTCACCACACGCCACCTAAGTGGCTTTCCTTTGGGGCCCTCCGACACAGGACACGGGTAGATGGTAGTTCAAGATGTTTATTGGGAGATTAACGGTGAATATCCACTATAAGTGAATGATCGCGCGCGATTTGCCGCCTCCATTCACTTTCTATGGGACGCGAGCAATTCGCTGCGCAAAGCACGCTGGGATTGCTTGCGGCGCGGAGCCGGCTGCGGCGCTGCCTGGCTCCGCTTCTGAATT
Source organism: Merluccius polli (assembly GCA_030340625.1). Classification (NCBI taxonomy): domain Eukaryota; kingdom Metazoa; phylum Chordata; class Actinopteri; order Gadiformes; family Merlucciidae; genus Merluccius; species Merluccius polli. The sequence goes on along the minus strand of JAOPHQ010004307.1, from coordinate 16,065 downwards.
TGCATAAAGTTGGGAGATTTCAACTTTATGCAAATACGAGCGGCGCGAATCCACGCGGTCACCATTCAGCAAACAGGACGTGGGCGTGGGCCGTGACGTTGACCCTTTTGATTCATTACCACAATGCGGGCGGGAGCTAGTTGATCCACTAGTCAACACGCCGCCAGCGACCGAGTTTTCAAGGCGGCGCGATGTCACGCAGATAATTCGTGTATAGTGGATATTGACCGTAAGGCTGGTGGTATTCGCCGAGCTGATGGTACAACTGTCATGACTGTGGCTCCTCCTCCAGTGTGTGTGTTGATGGCTGGTTTATCCTGGGTGCCATGATTGCTCATGCACCACAGGTGTGCAGCCCCACCCAGCCAGAGTCCAATCAGTGTGACTCAGGCCAGGTGAGGCTGTAAACCAGCCATCAACACACACACTACACACACACCCTCCACAGTTATGTGTGCTTGACAGTTGTGGTAACGGCCGACAACACACATTCAGGACAACGGACACGCGCGCACACACTCACACACCACACACACACACACACACACGTGTAGTACTAGGAAGAGCAGAGTGTGCACAACACAGTGGGGGACAGGATGGCGCATCGTGCCGCGGTGAGGAGGAAGTTGACGGAGGGGACGGCGAGGCAACCGTCAACGTTGGACGGTTTGAGGCCATTGAGAAAACAAATACCGTTGCAGCAGCAAAATGTCAATTACATTCAAAGCTTATAGTGTTAGTGCATCACATTTTCATTACCCAGAGAGTCCAGATACGCATTTTGTGGCTATTCATTCGTCCTTTAACTTTTGGGGGAAAAAAAGTTGCACAACTTTTCTAGCGCATGGTTTCACACGGCGATTAAGTAGTAACACACACAGTGCAGTTGGAAAGCAAATGTCACGCAGGACACATCGCTGCAGAGAGAGGGTGAGCTGATGGGCGGTGATGGCGTAGCCTCGCCAAGCCAGCCTAAATCTCACAAGCTCACCTCTAGTTTCGTCTCAAAATTGGTCGGGAACCAGCCTGACACCGGCAGCCTGGCTCCGGAACAAGATTCACTCGGCCAAATCAGCGGACCCCAGAGAGCGATGTAGACGATGGCGAAACCGGGAAGTGCCTTTTTGGACATTTTCGGATTTCACGGATTAACTGATATAATAATGCTGCTTTAGGATTGGTTTTAATATGCTGCTTTAGGATTGGTTTTATTTGAATGCAAGCCGTTTTTACCTCAATGAAAACGGTACCGCAAACGTTCGCTAACGGTGTTTACTTTGGAAATACGGCACTCGGGATCCGACTGGCTGAAGCTCATCCAATCGGCCGTACGGTTGACTGAGGATGCCCCTTACCAAACACTGCCGATGGCAGACTTTCCAGCCCTAATCAGCGAAGCGAATATGGTCTGGCTGTGCGAGGCTAGTGATGGTGTGTGTGTGTGTGTGTGTGCGTGTGGACGTGTAGGGCAGCATGCTTTTGGAAGGTGATGCCACGGGCCATTGACCTCAGAGTCGGCGCGGGGCCGGCCCTGGAGCGGCGGCAGGGCGTAGTAGTGGCAGATGGAGCCAGACAGGTTGTCCATCAGGTTCAGCTCGCCCTCCACCGAACCCCGGATCACCAGGGAGACCGAGTCTAACGCGGGCCGCCGCTGGACAGCAGGGGTGCCATAATCAATGGGGAGAGGTTGGGAGATAGAGAGAGACAGAATGACACAGAGATATAACGAGACAGAGGTAAAGAGAGAGAGAGAGAGAGAGAGAGAGAGAGAGGGCCAGAAAGATAATGGAAGAAGGAAAAAAAAGAGAGAGAGAGATAAAAAGAGAGAGACTTGCCACAACAAGATGGGCAGGAGGTAATGGCAATAGACACAGAAGAAGAAGAAGAAGAAGAAAGACAGGAAAGGAGAGAGAAAACAAAGTGACGACAAAGGAGGGAAGGGAGAGAGGGAGGGTAGAAAGACAGAAGTAGTTCAGAGGGACTGTTCAAGTCCAAACAGATATATAAACACACAACAGGATATAACAGGAAACGAGACAAAGTAAACACATGGAGAAGGAGCGGCGCTGCTACACCAAAAATCACACTCTACATGCAGTACCAGTTCTAACCACCTGGAGGTGCTAGAGCACCGCCATACTCGTGATCTCCTATGGGACCACACAAGCTATGACTCCAAGTGATGGGACGAGATGAGGGATGGAACAAATCTCAGAGAGGTACATTGCAAGAGACCTCGCTTTCCTATTCCCCCCTGCAAAAACATGATGAAAAAAAAAAAAAAACAAGGCCTAAAGTTCCCCCCGCTGTCTGGAAATAGCTTTAGACGTGAACAACAGTGTCCGGGCAGCGCAAGCTTTTCCCATGGCACGACGGTGACCTATCGCGGACTGGCATGTCCTCTGCTGGGAGCGGCCTGACAGTAGCACACACGCTGACACACAGAAAACACGCATATACGCCTACTCACTCGTCATCATACTCGTATACAGACGTAACGCACACAGACAATAAAATTAAAATAAAACGGCGTGTATGAAAATCTCCAACCAGGCGTCGGATGACATTATGTGGATGTGGTCGTGGGTCTCGCATGTTCAATGTGACATTCCCCCTCTTGTTTTTTTTTTTTGGACGAGCATCAAATATAGTCATACCCATGGGAGACATGGGGGTCATGTCCCTTAACAGGAAGTGACCTCACATCAGCATCGGTCATGGTGGACAGGGGGAAGGGTCCCGGCTCGGATAGACTGGAGTTTAATTTGTCTGTGAATGTGTGTGTGCGTGTGTCTGTGGGTATCCGTATGGGTATGTGTGTTTGTGTGTGGGCGGGTATGCTTTTGTTACATTTTTCTGTGAAGTCTGTGTATGTGTGTCTGTGTGTGTGTGTGTGTGTGTGTGTGTGTGTGTGTGAATGTCCTGTACATCTACAAGCTTAAACACCCACACACACACACACACACACACACACACAAGCCCGAGATGAACCCTCATACAGAAAGGCACATGTCACACCATGCACAAACACACATGCACAGACAATCTTCCTCTGCTGTCAACAACAGCAGAGTGCAAGAGGGTAGAGAGAGAAAAGGAAAGAGAGAGAGAGAGACAGGGTCTGCCAGGCAGCCAATCAGAGGAGGGGCTTCTCTCACCTCCAGCAGCGTCTCTGTACTGGCTAGCGGCTCCGCTTCAAAGTCTTCTTCCTCCGGGTCCATGGTCACCCCTGGTCCCTCCTCTCCTGGGAGGGGGGATTCCACAGCAGGTCCCCGCCCCTCCCCGCCCCCGCCTCCTTCTCCGTCTCTCCCGGCGCCGGCGGGGGAGGACCCCCCGGGGCTGGTCGGCGCCGGCGGGACCGGGGGGTGCGGCGGGGGTCCGGCACCGGGGCTGTGACCGGGACTGGGTCGAGCGAGGAGTTGCGGGGAGCGCGCGCCGGTGGCCGACCCTCCCTCCCCCTGGAGCTCCAGCTCCATCTCCGCCTCCATCTCCGCCTCCTCCTTGGCCTCCTTGTTGCTCTCCTCCAGGTGCTTCATGAGCACGGCGATCACCACATTGACCAGGACGAACTGGGCGGTGAGCACGAACGACACGAAGTAGAGCGGAGAGACCACCGTGTTGTAGCAGGTGCCCGTGTCCTGGGCGCAGTCCCGCAGCGTGTCCTGTTTGGGGGGGGGGGCACACACGCACCCACATACATACATACATACATACATACAAACATACATACATACATACATACATACATACATACATACATACATACATGCATAAATACATACATAGACACACACACATGCACGCACACACACACACACACAGGCAAACACACACATACACACAGGCATACACACACATACACACACACACACACACGCACACACACACACACACAACAAGGTGAGTGCACAAGATAATTCCGATTTCTCTCTGACCCGAGATCAGCGCAGCCATCATCTCACCAACTACCTGAGTGTGGCGAACCACCCTATTACGCTATCTAATGGCTGTTTCTCTAGTTTGCCTGGGTAATTGTGTATAAAATTATGCTATATGTTGTTTTGTTAAGCTGTTTTTTTGGTAATGGGAGCCTCTCAGTACAGTCAGACATTTCACACTGTTCTGCTGCTGCGGTTTTTTTATGACGGCTTTAATTTGCACTTGTGTCTATTATCATGCAAGAAGCTTGGTGTGCACTTTCCCCTGCTCCTATACAGTCGGAGTTAATGATTCAAACTAGAGTTGGCTCGCTTACAACTGCATAAAACTGCATTTCCAAAAGGTACTTTTAAATCAAACTGTGATTTTTTTGTGTCATTAAAAAACAGACACATACAATAATTGCAGACATAAGATAGTGAAACAACACAGGTAAAAAAAACACAACACCAATTGGTAGAACTAGTTTGTGTGATTCAATGCCAAACGTTTTTTAATAGGGCCTTAAAAAAAAAAAGAAAATAAAATCAAATTCATCCCTTAAATCCTACTGGCTAGCCAGATGTTTCAAGCCATAAAACATGTGCGCTGCATAGTTCTCCTTGCCTGACCTTGGATTGGATGAATTCAATTGTTCTTGAGAAACTAACCCCTACTGTGCCGACCCCTATACTGTAGCGGGTAAAACAGAGAAACATCTCGATTATGCAACCCTTATTTATACTTCGATTGTATCAAGACTCAAACAGCCATCCGTTTGCACGAGAGGCACTGTGCACTCAGGGTGGGGACCACAGCTGCACTATCTGCACTAACGGCTGCACTATCTGATATTTTACATTAGGTACTACTCATTTAAATCAATTATGGAGAACTGCATATGCGCAAAAGTATATATATATTATTCTCTCTTTTTATTTGGACACCCCCCCGCCACCCGCTGCTGTATCCTTTGTAGTGTCACCCCAAGACCTTTACTTGCCCCTTCTGCACCCCCCCCCCCCCCCCGCCCCACCTTGCTTTGGATAACGACGCAAATCATGTTTAGTAATACCAATGCAAGGTCTAGGACTCGTCAAATCATAATAAAAGCAGGCAACGCCCCTGCAATGCTCCAGACGCATTTTAATTTCACCTTGCTTTATATTGGTTGCATACTGAAGACGTACGGGCGAAGCACATGACCTCAAAACGTCCAGACGCTCGGTCCAGGCGACCACCTGTCACGCAGCAGTCTAGACTGAATGTAGCGTACGCCACCTCTGGAGGTGGTACGACCGTTCAGACAGAGAAAACATCTCTTGAGCGTTTTCAAAACGCGATTTGAAGAGGGATTCAAAACCCTCGTTTTTAGGCAAGAGACTCAGAGAGAGAGTAACAGTTGGCTGTATTTGTATGGACCTTCATCACTGTGACAGGTCCATAAGCCGGGCTACACAGGGCCATCTACCTGCTAACCCTAAAACAGCGGGAAAGGAAAAAGAGACTTTGAAAGGTCAAACAGTGCCCCCCCCCCCAACTCTGGGATTACACCGGGAACTTAAAGGGGGAACCGCCACACTCGGCTATTTTCTAATAAGAGAGTACTGCTTCATACGCGTGTAGTGAACAAAAATGCTGATGTCTGCAACAACAACTGGGCCAGACCAATGATGTATGTCAGCGGTCCGACATTTCTGTGACTAGTTCGCATTTGTTTCACACCGCGCGTACGAAGCAGTACACTATAGTGTATTAGAAATTATCCAAGCGTGGTGGTTCCCCTTTAAATGGCTGGAGAATACAGCAATTAAAACAGTAAAAACAAATACACAAGCACTGTTTTTTGGTCAGAGGGCAAACAAACAGATGTAGCTATATCAACAGCTATTAAATATTCAGGCTAAAGGCCATCAGTGTTGCCTAGTGGGAGTATTGTAAAAATGATAGATAACATTGCAAGAACAGTACATTTATCGTTGCCTCTTTCCCCCCTCAAAAGACAAATGTCAATGTACCCAACAACAGCTCTCCCCTCCTCCCACACACACACATACATACACACACACACACACACACACACACACACACACACACACACACACACACACACACACACACATACCCCTGGAGCGCCCTACACATGACTAATGTGTTAACATGACAATATGGCAGCATTCGATTTTTCTCTTTCTTTTTTTTTACCTTCATGATGCCATTCCAGTTGTCGCCGGTGGAGACACGGAAGAGCAGCAGGAACGCCATGCCAAAGTTTTTGAACGTGGCGTAGCGGCCCAGACCCTCGCACGGGTGGAGATCGTCACAGACTGACGGGGAGAGAGAGAGAGAGAAATACTTTCTTTCTCCGTTGTCAACAACAATGTAGCGCTCAGCAGCCAAACACTAATCAGTGTAACACAATGACTCTCCTCTGTATGCCTAAAGCCACACGTAGCGGGATCAATATTGTATTTCAACGGCGAAAAAACAACTAAAACAATTACAAGAAACATATTAATACTGGCGATGTTAAAGCCTCTGGGAGAGAAAAAACTCTGCAGTGCGTGCATACATGCATGCAACGCGATGTTTGTCTTGGGTGCTCCACCCCTGCCCCCCCATCACTACCCATCCTGCTCCGCACGCATGCGTGTGCTGCGCTCTGCTTGTGCACGTCGATGTGTGTGCGCTTACTCAGGTCACCGAACAGCTCCACTCCCAGCGCTGCGAAGATGAAGAAGAGGAGCATGAAGAGAAGACCCAGATTTCCCACCTGCGGAGAGACGGAGAGACCATAGGAAGACGGAGAGAGAGAGAGGAAAAAGAGAGAGCGAGTGAGAGTGAGAGAGAGAGTGAGAGAGAGAGAGAGAGTGAAAGTGAGAGAGAGACACACACACACAAACACACACAGGAGAGAGACAGATACAAAGGGAGAGGGGAGACAGGGTAAAAGTACGTTAGTTAGACAAAAAAACAGCAGTAAACAGTAAAAATAAATAAAAGCCGCATTTGAAAAGCATGCAATGGCCCTGTAGGCAATGCATTGCCAATTAGTACACAATATACTACTACTTACTCTACTGCTAATTTTACTACAAACAATACTAACAGTGAGGTGAGACAGAGGATTTAGAAGAGGAAGACAGCAGTGACTGATGGATAAGTATGGAGAGGGGTTAAGTGGCGGTACAGGTGTGGACGTAACAGGTGTTATTACACGGCTGTGTCCAATACTCGATTGGTCAATTATGGCATTTAACACTCTAACAGACCGTTGCTATGGACTATTTTTGTTAGTTTTTTGTTTAAATCAATAAAATCATGTTCTGTTGTTATGTTTTGTTTCAAACGATTGCTTTCTTTTGTAAGGAGCCATTCACATCGGGGTCCTGCATTATACTGTCGGGGTGTATTTCGCAATAATGACCAGCTGTACATTATCTCTTACATGAAGCGGTTTTTGTTTTTAGGATTGTCCTGCTGCTACTATTGTCATCACTTATGTCATCTGCGGGCAGACGTCCTTAGCCCCGCCCCCACCCTGAACCATCCTACCACCAGCGCCCCCCCCCCCCCCCCCCCCACACCCACCTCTGTTCTCCATTATGGGATCTATTAATTATGAGCCTATCTTCTGACGAGCTCTGCCAGGAGTGTGGGGGTGATCGGGGTCCTTATGGTGAGTGAAAGGCTATTTGGAGAAGGCTGAAATGTGAGGTGGTCTTTCACGAGATCCAAGCTGAGCATTTTGATGAGGCTGTCCGAAGCACATAGCTGAGAGTAATGGCTTGTTGTTCTATCAATGGGATGGTTTATCAAATTATGAAGGAACGAATACAAAAACGTTGAGGTAGAGGTTGGAGCAGGGCCGACATGAACAGCTTTTATGTAGCGTGTTTGAGTGTTGGCTAGGGGTTGGCTGGGATGTGTGAATTACATTAGGCACAGAATGTATCCATTTATCCATGGCTGAGGCAGACCTGAATGGTTTATTAAGTAGTGTGTGTGTGTGTGTTCGATTGGCTGTTAGCGTACCTGAGGCAGACCCGAATGGTTTATTAAGTGGTGTGTGTGTGTGTTTGTTTGTAGTTTTCAGGGCTGTTAGCATACCTGAGGCAGACCTGAATGGTTTATTAAGTGGTGTGTGTGTGTGTGTGTGTGTGTGTTCGTTGGTAGTTTTCATGGCTGTTGGCATACCTGAGGCAGAGCTTGCATCACAGTGTCCAGCAATGCCCTCATTCCCACTGCCATCTTCAGAAGTTTCAGCACTGTGGGAGCACACACACACACACACACACACACACACACACACACACACACACACACACACACACACACACATGCACACACATGCAAACACACACACACACACAGGAAAAAAAAATGTGGCAAATCATGTTAAAATTCCTTCAATATTACATAAGACATCGGGCCTCTTTTCAGTAACAACAAAACACATTTAAAAACTAAAACAAAACAGAAACCCAGTAACTGTTGGCAGAGCGTTCTCCACAAACCGCCCCAGCATCAGCCCGGTTACTGTAGCCAAGGAAGATTGTCCCCAGGACAGCCTGATTGGGGTCATGCACACTGGATTGGGGCCCTCGGTTGATAGCGGAGGTCATCGCCGTGGTGATGGAGAAAAGATGATGAGGGCGGCTGTCGGGTTTTAATTAAACAGGGAGGGGATGATGACGTGTAATGAGCAGGGTGAATGGGGAGTGGTGATTTAGACAAAGAGACCCCCATCCACAACTTCCTGGCTGGTCAACAAGACCAAAAACAAGACAAATCTATTCCAGCATTAGCCACCAAACTTTGGTGGTGGTGGGTGGATTTGGCGGTAACCGCGACTACAGTCAGGAACCGCTAAGGCTAGCAGGAGGGAAACAAGACTTTAACCAGGAGCAATGCTGATGCACGTGGCTTCACACAAGCAGGTATCATTACAAGCATGTGTAATAATACCCCCACACCCATTACTAGACATACATGACCCTTTACATGTCACACTCACACACACAAACACACACACACACATGCACACACACACACACACACACATGCACACACTGGTGTAATACTGGTGTAATATCTGCTCTCATGCTCACACACACACACACACACAGACACTAAGCCACACACACTAAGCTACACACACTAAGCTACACACACCCACCCACTCACCCACACAAATACACACACACACACACACTGGTGTAATACTGGTGTAATATCTGCTCTCATGCACACACACACACACACACACACACACACACACACACACACACACACACACACACACACACACACACACACACACACACACACACACACACAACCACGGAGGAGAGCAGGTGTGTGTCGCGTGCGACAGCTCATAGTGGTAATTAATAAGAACAGCCCCCTGCAAAGTAAACAAACCATTTATCTCCACCCTCTTCTTTCTCACCTATCACCACCCCTACTCTCCTTCTCTTGATAGTAATCCAGCCCTCCCTCCTTCGCCGGTTCACTTCTGTCGCGTCTGACCCAATGCGTTGCTTTCACCGGTCTAAGCTCCTTCACGTCCGTTTGCATTCAGATTTGTGGGTTGCAGCCAGCCACTGGTCCATCGAGCTGCCTGTTCCGCCCAAGACCAATCCGCCCAATCACAGCTCGAGCAACACCCCTGACTTGTGATTGGACCTGCCCAAGCGGGTAGGCTCTCTTCCTCCAGGCTCTCTCGCACAACCAAAGGGACACAAGAGAGACTGGAAATCAACGCTGCACTTACCCAATAAATAACACATTTTCAATACAGTTTTCCACTGTAGATAATTTGGGTATTTTAATACCAGTTGTTTTCTATTTCAGAAAGTGGCACAACAGATTGTCATGGGCGTGACCGGAGGACAGGAAGTGCAGGAGAGAGGGAACAGGAAGTGAGGAGTGAACCTTGAGCGACCCGGAGCACTTGTTCAACGGAAGTGTCACGTCCTTCTTCTTTTCTTTTCACTTCAACCTTTTCTTTCCAGGTTCTCCAGCGCTTCACTGCCCGCTCATGTATTATTAATAATGGTATGTATAATAGGAATATTCCTACCATTTACAACAAGGCCCCTGGATCTGCTCTGGGGCCTGGCTGGCAGCACAAGGGAATACTGGTGTAATATCTGCTCTCACGCTCACACACACACACACACATACACACACAAACACATGCACACATGGAGGCACATACACAAATGCACACACACGCACACACACACACACACACACACACACACACACACACACACACACACACACACACACCTAATACATATATATATTGCCATTATAATATTCACTACTTCCTGGGTTCTCAGTTTTTCTCGGGGTCCTTCCTCTCCTGCTTCCCCTCTGTGTTCTCAACATCTATTTCCAGATCTTAAGTCATCATCCATCTTCATCGTCCTCTTCCTCTACTTGCCCTAGTCTAAGCCATCTGGCTCCCCACACTTCCCTACAAGGCCCTCAAATTCTTCCTGTTAGTTAGTTGTTTATTTTTGGTTATGTTTCTCTGTGTTAACCAATCAGCGGTGAGAAGGTGCTTTAGCTGCGACGTCAATGGCCCATATTTCATCATGCGTGTGAGTACGCTGTGTGTGTCTTAAGCTTTGTCTCCAATGTTGTCTCCGCACCCGGGGACTATGTGCATCTCATCTCAAAAATATCTATATGCACCTTATAACACACCTGCACCACCTACACCACAAGTGAAAGGAGTGCAGATTAGAAGGTTTAAGAAGCTGTTTTTACACTACACTGATTTTGTGAAATTTAAAATGTTAGACATTGACACCAATTCACTTTTTCAAACCTCAGTAACATTCAGAAATATTTTTTTTAATATAATATCGAACTCCAACTCGCTGTACATAATTTGGGTATTTTAATACCAGTTGTTTTCTATTTCAGAAAGTTGCGAAACAGACCCCCATGGGAGAACAGGAAGTGAGGGGCGTACCTCGAGCGATCCGGAGCACTCTCATAATCCGGATGATGGTGGGGTTGATGGGCAGCGAGGCGTTCACCTCAATCTCCTCCAGCGTGATGCCCATGATGGATAGCAGCACGATGGCCAGGTCCAGCTGGTTCCACCTACACACAGACACACACACACACACATATATGTACACACACACACACACACACACACACAAACACACACACACACACACACCCATGCACACATATACACACACAAACATGCACACAGGCACACACAAACACACACACACACACCCACACACACACACTTATGATTTAGAAATTAGCTACACAGTGACAAAACATTACAGTATTTTGCATGTTTAGCATGTATGTTCAATGAAGTATGTTTGCTAAACATGTTTTGCAAGTTTAGCAGTTTTGCAAGTTTTGCAAGTATGTTTATATTTGTGTGTCTTTGTGTGTGTGCATGTGTGTGCGTGCGTATCATGCGTGTCAGCAGGAGTTGCAATCGGGTGTGAAACGCCCGTGGCGCTTCAGCCATGCTGTGCTGATCAATGTGTCCTTCATTTAAAAAGGTCTAAAAATGTCCAGTCACACAAACCTTGGGGTAACAAAAACAACCAACGAGATTAAAAGAGTCCCAATAACCCCACAACAACCATAGGGAGGATGAAGTCACAGGGCTTTCTGAGTTCAGGTCATCCTTCCGTCATAGGGCCAGAGAACCCATTATGGTTCCCTGTTTCCCACATCGGATCAAAGCCTTTGGATCATTCTTGCTTCGAGGAATAAACAGAGAGTCGCTAAGAGGCATTATGTCAGCCAGGCTAATGGTTGTGTGGCTCCGACTTCTGAGGCTTGTCTGTGTGTTTGTGTGTGTTGTGTGTATGTGGGTATGTGTGTGTATATGTGTATGTGTGTGTGGTTGTCCCCTGGTCTTGCTAATCAAGTTTGTCAATTGTCTCATACTCCCACGACAGGGAAGTCTACCAGTCTCTGTCTCTGTCTCTGTTTATGTCTCTCCCTCTCTCTCTCTCCCTCTCTCTCGCAATGACTCTCTGCCCCTCGCTCCTTCCACTGTGGGCCAACACAGCTCCATAGTTTATCCAGTCATCAGCTCACCTCAGAGAGAGAGAGAGAGAGAGAGAGAGAGAGAGAGCAAGAGAGAACAAGAGAGAACAAGAGAGAACGACAGAGAGAGATAGAGAGAGAGAGGTAGAGATAGAGAAAGAGAGAGAGAGAGAGAGAAAGAGAGAGAGAGTGAGAGAACAAGAGAGAACGACAGAGAGAGAGACAGAGAGAGAGAGAGACAGAGAGAGAACAACAGAGAGAGAGAGAGACAGAGAGAGAGACAGAGAGAGAGAGAGAGAGAGCAACAGAGAGAACAACACAGAGAGAGAGAGACACACACAGAGAGACAGAGAGAGAGAGAGAGAAAATATGAATCAACTTGATGCTTCAAATCAACTTAAAGCTCAATGAGATTTCCAGAGTGATCCTGGGGGTGTTGGCTGGCCTACATGATGTATGTGTGTGTGTGTGTGTGTGTGTGTGTGTGTGTGTGTGTGTGTGTGTGTGTGTGTGTGTGTTTTGTGGTAATGTGAGACACTGGGCTAGAGCCAACCAGAATAGTGGTCCGGTCTGGCACACAGAACGGTTATCATGAGCCCCTCACACACACACACACACACACACACACACACACACACACACACACACACACACACACACACACACACATACACACAGGCACACGCACTTGCAAACGCACCCACGCGCTTTTCCACACATTCACTAAATGCGACTAGGAGCGTGCTCGTTGTGCACACGCGTGTGTTTGTGTAAATGTTACTTTCTTCATTTTTCTTTTTCTCGACAAGAAGCCAAGAATTATTTAGGGGCTATGATATCATCCTGGGTGCCTCGGTACTTTACACGCATTTAACGAGGTGGTTTGTATTCACGCTGGTTTCGCTGAAGCACACTCTCTCTCTCTATCTCTCTCTCTCTCCCGCTGAAATATGCCCAGCCACGGTCCAAAACCACATCGCGTGGACCGCAGCCCAGATCGCAGTGAGAAAACGGTTGCTCCGAAACGTACGGAAGCCCTGAGAAGGCAACCCTAAAAAATATATATCTAAACATGAAGAAAAAATAACGTTGACATTTCTGTAAGCAGGCCTACATGATGAATTGATTACAAAAAAAAAAAAGAGAGCCAGGCGTCTTTTTTTTGTTGTTGAATCAATTCATGGAGGAATTCATTGTTGTGAAATAGCACAATTCCTAACGTGTAAAGCGGATCTGCTTCAGGGTCATTAGTTTATGGGTTCAGTGAGTTTCAAGATAACATGCGAGACATCGCTTCGGCCCACTTGGACCCCCCCTCCGCCCCTTCGCCCGGCGAGGCCCTGGACACACAGACATCCCGGGGCGGACGTCCCGCCAGAACTGACCTGTCCTTGAAGAAACGTCTGAATCCAAACGCCACGAGCTTCAGCACCGACTCCATGACGAAGATGAGGGTGAAGATGTAGTTGCAGATCTTCAGCGCCTCGTCCAACTCCTGGCGAAGGGCCAGAGAGAGAGAGTCAGGAAAAAACAGTCCGGTTGAATAAAGGTCTTTATATCAGGTATAAAATACAACATTGAACATAATCCACCGGTGA
>JAOPHQ010004306.1:145000-150550 GCA_030340625.1 Merluccius polli | reverse complement strand
TCTGGTCATCAGACCCGGGTCCTAACATGTTTCTCGTCATCAGACCCGGGTCCTAACATGTTTCTGGTCATCAGACCCGGGTCCTAACATGTTTCTGCTCATCAGACCCGGGTCATAACATGTTTCTATTCATCAGACCCGGGTCCTAACATGTTTCTGCTCATCAGACCCGGGTCATAACATGTTTCTGCTCATCAGACCCGGGTCATAACATGTTTCTATTCATCAGACCCGGGTCATAACATGTTTCTGCTCATCAGACCTGGGTCATAACATGTTTCTAGTCATCAGACCCGGGTCCTAACATGTTTCTGGACAGCTTAGCAATAAAAAGGTATACAAAATCCTCCTTTAAGCACCTAAAAAAAAACTTAAAAACGGAGCAACTTATGATCTCTTAAAACCTGGACTCTTATTGCAGCGGGTACTTCTAAGGTACTTCCTGCTAAGTGTTGAGTTATTCCAGTACAGTGTAGCCAATGGGGAGACGGCAAGGGCTTTACACCAAAACACAGGCCCCTAAGACTCTGGGCTAATCTGTCTGTGTGACTAAACCTCGGCAGCCGCCTGACACCATGACTACCCCTCGCAGTTAGAGAGGTTTCTATTTTATTTATTTTATTAACATTCTAGATTCATTTCCTTTCCCGCTTTTATTTTGATGTTACTAATATAATACACATTAGTGGGAATTGGTGTGTGGAGTATATCACACCAATTATATATAACTGACGGGAAAGAGATAGACAGTAGAGTTAGAGATATACAGAGAGAGAGAGAGAGTGAGAGAGGAAGAGAGTGAGAGACAGATAGGCGGAAAGAGAGACAGAGACAGAGAGACAGAGAGAGAGACAGAGAGAGAGAGAGAGAGAGAGGGGGAGGAAGGAGAGAAGGAGAGGGAGGTTGAGAGAAGGAGGGGGGGGTGTCATCTTTAGTCGGTTAATCAGACAGGATTCAGAAGGCACTAGAGGACATGAGAGGCTGATGTATAACAAATAACCTCTCTGTATAATACACACACACACACACACACACACACACTACACATGCCAACACTCACACACACACACACACACACACACGCACATACACAGATATAAACACTCACATACACACACACACACACACACACACATTTGATTTCTTTATTTGAATCCGCCAATACACACACACACACCCTGACAAACACGCACATACACACACACACACACACACACACACACGCACACACACACACACACACACACACACACATCCCAGCAGGGCGAACTTAAAGCGCTCTTGTTCTCTTCATCTGGGAAGCATGCTGTCGAAAGTCATTTTCTCCCCACCCCCGACCCCCGCGGCAGGCGTTGTCTCCCCCGTGCTTCCTCCTAATCCCCAGCCGGGCTCCCAGGGGCCCGCCGGTGGATTCACTTCCAATACACACACCTCTCCAATCCTGATCAGAAAACCCTTGGTCTTTAACTGTTGACCTATAAACAGCAAGTAGGGCACGGCGGATTGCACATCCCTCGCCGTTTTTAAGCTCCGCCTCACCTGTTTTTTTCCTTTTTAACATGCGGAACGCAGCCCAGTTATTTGATACACGATAATATACGAGATACAGGGGGATTAAATACACACTCTCACCTTGCCACTGTGGGCACAAGACACGGGGTGTCCCGGATACACCTGTGGTCCACTGCTTAGCGTGGTGGAGATACAGCAGTGGGGAAGGGCAAGGGCGTCCCTTTGTGTTGTAGGGACATAAGGGCTCAGAGGAAAAACATTTTTGAAAGGGTCTTGCATATAAACCCTTCTCAAGACAAGGACATCAAAAAAAATGTGAATGAATTCCCTATGTCTCCGTAATGAAGGAGACATAGGGAAGGCTATATGCTTTGAGAAATAGGACAGGATATATGTTGTATGCCATCTGCTATCTGATATATGCAATGGGACATAGGCTAAGCTATATGCTAAATGCTATGTATGTTATGGTAGGCTATTGCTATGATAGGCTATACAGTGTTTCTCAAATGGGGGTACTCTGAGGGGTGACAGGGGGTACTTGGAAAATTTCTACAAACAAGGAGAAAGGAGTATCTGCAAAAATGATACAGCTAAAACAGAACCAACAAAATGTTATCAGTAATGGGATTGATGTGCGCAAGCTCTGACCCACCTCTTTTTCAGGGTAGGAAATATAGCTAACCGTTGCATCACTTTCCACAAACCAGTCATCCCAAGAAGTGATGTGAAAAGCCTAATACATTTTTTCCCTCCCTAAAATGTTTTGTGCTTGTGAAAGGTACATTAGTGAAAACAGTTTGAGAACCACTGCTATAGGACATAGGATAGACCATGTTTTACAAGCCAGGGACCCCTTAGAATGGATACATGTCTACAAGGACCCCCTAATATCGTTATAGTTTGCAACCTGAATATAACCCATTGAACACGTACCCGAAAAACAATACATTGTCCTTTACTTGCATTGGATCTTGTGCTCCCCCTACTGGCTCAATGAACTTTCACGTTATGTACCACTTGAAAAAAAAAAATCACACTGTGAGTGATTATCTCAAAGGTACTCTTGTTTTATTTTTACCTTTTTTTTAAATTTTTGATAATGTATGTAGGAGTTGTATTCATTATTTTGCGGACCTCTTGGCCATATGCCACGGACCCCCAGGGGTCCCCGGACCCCACTTTGAGAACCACTGGGGTAGGCTAGGACTATAGCTATGTGCTAGGATAGGGTCTGGTATATGCTATAAGCTTTGTATTTATTTAGGACATCAGCAACAGATCTGAAGGGCAAAGCGCACAAGAAGCTTTTTAGTTTTTAGTTTTTTTTTAATGTCCATTATATTTATCCTCTGGTCTGACGAGCTGCAACCAACTGTAACACACATCAAGGTAGGCCCACATATCCCCCTCTGAAAGAGATTAATCAGGAAGTTTAAGTAATTCAAACCCCCATACAAACTCAATATCACAAATTAAAACAGGAAAAAAGGCAGGGATACAAATACAGGAAGTTAATCCTGGTTGCATGGCTACCTGCCCGGGGGAAAGTCTATCTCATGGATTGCTTGTGTATCCTTCTGTGATGTCTCCGGTAGGTTTTACTGGTGATATTGGTTGTACTGGCGATACAGCTGTCCGTGGTGCCAGGTTAGCTTTTTTTTGGCAAGGGAAAAGTTGACCGTTGGACACGTCCAAGACCTTGTTGACATTTGAACCCCTGCGTTCCTTCGGGGGAAACTCGACCTCAGCGCCATCTGTGTTCGTGCCACGGAGACGTAAGCTTAGAAAACCTGTGGTCTATTCTGCCAGCCATCATTAGAGTTTACCTGAGGAGGGTCCATGTCTGTTATCATACGAATCTCAGTGGAAACCGTTATTATCTCCAACCGGAGGGAATACCCTGGATACCAGTTTAGAGTGCGATGTATGAGATGATGTGCTTGGACGCACTACACAGTAAACCAGGACAATAAAGTGGGACTAAACAAGATGACTAATGATCCCTCGAGGAGCTGATTGACTACTTCGAGGACAACCCACTGATTAGGTTAGGCAAGCGCAACAAAAAAAACAGTTGGAGAGGAAATTAAATGATAGATAAAATTTCAACTTTCCTATCATGTTGTCTTTAAAAATGTGTGACTAATCATGGCACACACACAAACACACACACACACTAGATAATGACCCTCTGTTAGAGAACAGCTGATTCATTACAGGCGGGAATCGCAGATAAGTGTCCGCGTTGGCGTCATCAGCACGTCCACCGAATCACAGCCGTGCTGATATTCAGTATAACAGCGCTCCCTCTCGTGGGACATTGCTTAATTAGATTGTATTACAACTCGGTTTTGAAGCTCTTCGTGTGGAAACTTCATCTGTGTTAGAAAACTACATTAGAAATGTTTTTAGCTGGACGTGATAGGACTGAGTGACGGAGATAGAAAGCACTGGAGGACATTTAAAAAAAAAAAACATGATAAAAATGTCACAGAGATCAATACGAGCTTAATGCACTTCCCTTGAGTTCTCCATACATCTTTTTCCCTCACTCCTTCCTCCCTCTCTCTCTCTCTCCTCCCCTCCTCCCGCTCTCTCTCTTTCTCTGTGTCTCTCCTCTCTTTCTCTCTCAACCCCCCCATCATACCCTGCCACAGGGGTCAAGAGAGAGAGAGAGAGAGAGAGAGAGAGAGAGAGAGAGAGAGAGAGAGGGGGGGGGGGGGGGGGGAAGCTCACTCAGCAAAGTTCACGCTGCGCTTTTTGGTTTTAGCGGTTGTGGTCACGAGTCATCAACCATGTGATCCTCCCGCCAAAATATTGAGTGACATCACCAGCAACAGGATCATAAAGTCACTCAGTTCACTGAACACAAAGAAGATGTTCTAAATATCACTGAGTATGAAGATCAGAACAGCAGCAAACATGTTTTGATTGGTCAAAGTGGTTGGCAAAGCAGCTGTATCGACCAATCCTGCGATTGCCTGTCTCAACCCATTAGTTGGCCACGACTTCAGCTCTGCCCCTTCGATTAAATGCACCACAGCCAATGTCTGAACTTTAATTGCTCAAGTGATATGTAGACTGCAGTGTCCGATCATTCAAAATACACTCTCTTTAAAAGATATTGATCGTATTAATACATTTATGTATGAAGCCGTGTTATTATTTTAAGGAGTCGGGTGTTCGCAGGCCAAAAGCACTTCTCCTTAATGAGTGAATTCACTGTAGGTTTTTAACTATAAGATTAATTTATATTGACATCAAATCACAGATGACAACGACCAGAACAATGCGTTCTGGCTCCGGATAGTTTTCATAGATAGATTATTTGATCCGGCTCCTCGCCCGGGGTTTCTCTGCAGAAGAGTTATTAAGCCGTGTCTAATTTCCAATTCCCTCCAGTTCCCCGTCCTCCTGTTCATCATCCTCTCCATCGCAGCCACGACAAAGAGAAGACGGCCAGACAGACGTGTGTTTGACGTAGTCGTATAAACACACTCCGCACACTGTGCACAGTTCTGTGAGCTCAGGTGGTTTTGACCTTCAGGGTGAGAGGCGACTAAGTGCAGGTATTACCTTCAGGATGGTTAGGTTCAGGCATTTGATCATGAATAGCTTTGAGGGGCAAAACAGCCTTAATAAGCACCGCATCGTCGAATGAAGTCGATAAAATAATAGCGTAAACACAAAAAAATACCCCTCCAAAATCATCATACATTACTCCTCCAGTGTGTGCCTATACCTATACATGAATATACACCTGGTAATATCCTCTGCAGTGTGTGCTGTCCAGGCTCCTGTACAGGCCCAAGCTCAGCCAGGGCTTTGTATTCGACAGAGAGAGCAGCACTCTCCTGGCGGGGACAGACCTGCCCGCATGACTGCTGTTAATTACATGTCATTTGAGGTAATGAACGTTGAAATGAGTGCATCCCTCTCTTTCTCTCTTTCTTTCTTTCTTTCTTTCTTTCTTTTTTTCTTTCTTTCTTCCTCTTCTCTCTCTCTCTCTCTCTCTCTCTCTCTCTCTCTCTCTCT